>OU342746.1:123266946-123478595 GCA_910589775.1 Avena eriantha
TTCTCACAACCATATCATGAACCACACCCAATGTCATTGCATGTGTGTTATTCTCATTAACCACACATGGATTCACCAGTGTCATTGGATGTCTGCTCTTCTCATTAACCACAGCTAGAGTCATTGCATGTGTGTTCTTTTCACAAACCACATATCACCAGAGTCATTGCATGTGTGTTCTTCCCACAGACCATATCATGAACCACACCCAGTGTCATTGCATGTGTGTTCTTCCCATGAACCACACATGGATCCACCAGTGTCATCGCATGTCTGCTCTTTTCATGAACCACAGCTAGAGTCATTGCATGTGTGTTCTTCTCACAGAACACATATCACCAGTGTCATTGCATGTGTGTTCTTCCCACAGACCACACATGGATCCACAAGTGTCATTGCATGTGTGTGATACGTCCAAAACGTATCTACTTTCCCGAACACTTTTGCTATTGTTTCTCCTCTAAACTTGTGTGATTTGGATGCAACTAATGCGGACTGACGCTGTTTTCAGCAGAATTGCCTTGGTGTCTACTTTTTGTGCAGATAATCAACTATTAGGAAAAATCCCGAAAAATATGCCAAAAATGCTATTTCACCTGAAGACTCTAGGAGCCAGAATACGAGACGGAGAAGAGCCAGGGGTGGCCACACCACCTAGTGGCGCGGGCCAGGCCAGGCCGCGCCGGGGGTGGTGTGGGCCCCCAGGCACCCCCTCGGCCTCTCTCTTTGCCTATAAGGAGCCTTTTGACCTAAAAACTTCTGGGGGTTCGATGTTTTTCTAGAAGGAGTTCCGCTCCGCCACCGCCACCAGATTCCACGAAACAGCACCAGAAACTCCGTTCTACCACCCTACTGGGACGGGCAATTGGAGGAGATCATCGCCATCATCATCACCATCGCTTCTCCATCGACCATCCATGTTTCCCCCATCTATGAGTGAGTGATCCCCCGTTGTAGGCTATGGGGATGGTAGGGATTGGATGAGATCGTTCATGTAATGGCATCAGATTGTTAGGGCATGGTGCCTAGTATCTTTTATTAGTGCTTTATGACTTTGTTGCGACTTGTTGTGCTTAATGCTTGTCACTAGGGCCCGAGTGCCATGATTTCAGATCTGAACATATTATTGATTCATTATGATAGTATTGTTTATGGTCTTATCTACAAGTTGGATACACACGTCGTTGTCCGGAACCTATGGCCCCGAAGTTACAGAAATCGGGATAACCGGAAGGGAAAGGCTTTTATGTGAGGATCACATGTGTTCACGGAGTGTTAATGCTTTTCTCCGGTGCTCTATTAAAAGGAGCACCTTAATTGCTAGTAGTTCCCTAGAGGCCCCGCTGCAAATGGGCTGGCAGGACAAAAGATGTTGTGCAAGTTCTCAGTGTGAGCACGTATGACTATATATGGAACACATGCCTAGGATTGTCTAGTACTTGGATGCTTTATCTTATTTATCTGCAATTTCCCTATGTTCTGATTGCTATGTGAATTGTCTTGCCCATGCAATGCCCGTCCATCCATCCCTATGCCTACCGCACTCGAATCCCACTGTTTACTGCTTTTGTTACTACTGTCTTTGCTTTACTACTGCTGTTACTCTGCTATTCCTACTACAAAACTGTTGCTACTAATAAACTCCTGTGAGCAAGATTTTTTCCAGGTGCAGCTGATTTGACAACTCAGTTGTTAAGGCTTATAAATATTCTTTGGCTCCCCTTGTGTCGAATCAATAAATTGGGTTTCACTTCCCTTGAAAATATTGCGATACACCCTTATACTTGTGGGTCATCAAGACTATTTTCTGGCGCCGTTGCCGGGGAGCATAGCTTTATTTATCAAGTTCACTTGGATTCTCTATTGTTCGCTGCTATCCATCCATCATGGGTAAGTCTCGTGATGGCAAGTTTCCTATTTTACCATCCACTACAAGAAGAGGTACGGTTCTGAACACCTCCGCTGCTCTTGATTCACCATCTGTTATAAGTAAGCTCGTTACACCACCACATACACATGCTACACACACTGCTACTACTGCTGAATCTGAAACTTCTTATGCTTATGATGTTGCTTCTACTGTGCTTGATAAGAGTGGTTCATTAGGTCCTTTCCTAGATGTTACGATTGCTAGAACTATAGCTAGAAATACCGAAACTCCAAATGAAGACACTACCACACCTGTTATTTCACCTGAGTCTAGTGAAAGTTATGATATTGAAGATGGTTATGTTGAGATGACCGATGAGTTTATTAAAGAATGTAAGAACACCCATGATAGGAGCGCTGCTAAGAGTCTCCTTGAGAGGCATACTATTAGACCAAAATTATATCCCGATGCTAAGTTTGCTGCTTCTCCCATAAACATTAATGATGAAGATTATGATTTCTCTCTCGATCAATCTTACATAGCTATTGTCGAGAAAGAACCTTTTTGTGGGACTAAGAATGAAAGTGTGGTAGCACATATGAATGAACTTTCTACCACGAGTGGCTTGTTTTCTGATGATATTAAGATGCGTACTTACTTTGTTGCTAAGATTTTTCCCTTTTCACTGAAAGGAGAAGCTAAAACTTGGTTTAGTAATTTACCTCCTAGATCTATTGATAGCCCTGAGTGCTTGATTAGTACTTTCCTGCAGAAATATTTTCCTCCCAGTGCTAGACATGCTATTTTGCAGGAACTTTTTGATTTTAAACAGGGAGAAAAAGAGGTATTGCCCGAATCTTGGGCAAGGTTTTGTGCTTTGATTCATGCACAGGTTGGAAGTCCTTTACCTAAGAATGAGCTTCTTGATATATTTTATAATGGACTAACCGAGGAATCTAGGACATACCTAGATAGTTGTGCTGATTGTGTTTTCAGGAATAGGACTCCAAAGGAAGCTGAGGAATTAATGTCTAAAATAAGCAAGAATTATGAAGATTGGACTCCTCCTAAACAAGCTATACATGAAGTAATTGTACCTGAACCATCTATTCCTATGCCTATTCCAACATCAAAGAAGAGGGGATTTATTGAATTAAATGATGAAGTAATGAAGGAAGCTAAGAAATATCTTAAGGAGAAGGGAATTAAAGCTGCAGATGTCAAGAATTTACCTCCTATAGAAGAATTATGTAAGCCTATTCCCTACTCATCCACTATTGAGGTACACTCTCTCCAACACTTTGATGAAGGTGATATCCCTTACCCTAAACCTCCTGATCAATGCTTAGAAGAATTTGATATCTTTATTGTTAAACAAGATAACTTTAATAAAAGGGTGCAAAATCATCTAATGGAAAACACTAGAGCTATTGTTGAGTTGAAAGATATTGTGGAAAGAACCTCTAATGATGTTAAAATGATTGTTAAACACTTTCAAATGGTTCAAACTCAAATAGATCAACTCGTTAAAGTGCAAAGCGATTTGCTAGTTAATGCTGCTAAAGAAAGACATGCTTATGAAATTAGAACTAGAAGTGGTGCTGCTACCCAGGATCCTCTATATCCTGAGGGGCATCCCAAAAGAATTGAGCAGGATTCTCAACAAGATGAAAATAGTGGTTCTACTCGTAAGAAAAGGAAAAAGAAACATAAAACTGTTGTAGAACCCTCTGAACCTGCTATAGATCCTAATAGTATATCTATCTCTGATGCTGAAACTGAAAGTTGTAATGAAGAAAATGAAGTACCTAATGAAGAAAAAGTTGAAGAAGAACCTGAAAACCATACTAAGAATACTAAATACACCAAAGAAGATTTTATTGCTAAGAAACATGGTAGTGAAAGAGAACCTTGGGTCCAAAAACCTGTGCCTTTCCCTGATAAGAAACACAAGCCAAAGGAAGATGAACACTATAATAAGTTTTGTGAGTGGATGAAGCCGTTAATCTTGCAAATTACTTTGACTGATGCTATTAAATTGCCTCCTTACTCAAAGTATATGAAGGACATTGTCTCGAATAAAAGGAAAATCCCTAATGAAGAAATTTCTACTTTGCTTGATAATTATTCCTTCAATGGTAAGGTTCCTAAGAAACTTGGAGACCCAGGGATTCCAACTATCCCTTGCTCTATTAAGAACAGTTATGTTAGAACTGCTTTGTGTGATTTGGGAGCTAGAGTTAGTGTTATGCCTTTCTCTTTCTATAAGAGGCTTCAACTTGAAAAATTAATACCAACTGATGTAACTTTACAAATGGATGATAAATCTACCACTATTCCTGTGAGTATATGTGAGGATGTACCTGTTCAGGTGGCTCACAGTTGCTTGATATAAACTGATTTTTTTGTGCTTGAAATGCCTGAAGATGATAATATGTCTATTATTCTTGGGAGACCTTTTCTTAATACTGCAGGAGCTGTTATTAATTGTAATCAAGGAAAGGTGACCTTCAATGTTAATGACAAGGAACATACTGTCTATTTCCCCAAAAAGATTGAAAGGACTTATGGTTTGAATTCGATTGAACATGTTGAGGGCATTCAAGTTGGAGAAATATAGTGTCCCATACCAAGAGAAAAATTTGAAACTAGTATGATTGGGACCATTGCTATCAAGGTTAAGGTAACATAATCATTAGTGGAGTACAAAATTTTGTCTCATATGCAATTTTTTTGGTAGCAAGACTTGATCAACCTTGCTAACAAAAGGATTCCATTGAACAAAACAATGTTTTCATTATGATTATCTTCGTTTATTTCTATCCTCTGAATTTTAGTTTTTGCTTCTGTTTAGTTTTCTTTGTGTTTTTAGTTGCTTGCATGCTTGAACTTCTGTAGTTCTAGCCTTATTTTGTCCTTGCATCATGTTTCCAAAAAAAGAAAAAAAATCTATCTGTCAGAAAAATCATTCTTCTATTTCTGAAAATTGCCCCAAATAAAGTGTCTCGAAAAATTCCAGAAAATTCATATTAAATTTTTACGTGAAAAAGGGGGCAGAGGAGTACCTAGGAGGTACCAGGGGGGCCCACCAGGCAGGCACACCACATGGTGGCACGGCCAGCCTTGGGTGGCGCCATGCCCTAGTGTGGGCCACCCCTGGCCCCCCACTAACTCTCTCACCTGCCACTTTCTTCTCTCTCCCGAGTATGCTCTAGTTCATAGCTGAAAATCGCATTCTTGTTGTGCTTTCTCTCGAATTTTTTTCGATCTCCTTGCTCAGCCCATCTTTCTTGCTGAAATTTGCAGCATTTGTTCCCTGATATGTGACTCCTTCCCTTGTCCAAGTAGATTTGTGTTTAGTGAATTCTATGTTGAGTATTTTGCTGCTGTAGGTGACTGGTTATGAGAGCTTGTAAGCTTGTTTGATGCTTAGAGATATAGTTTTGATGCATGTTTAGGCCTCTTGCAAGTCCCTATGAGTAGAATCCTTCATTTTATTTACTTTGCAATCACTTGCTTAATAGGTGTTTAAATTTCGGAATACCAAGCATGAACAACCATACTTTTGGAGAGATATTTGAGAGTGATGCACCTAGGAGGTCGAGGCCCTCAAGAACAGCCTCTCAAGCTAGGGCATCATACAATTAAGACCTCATTGCAACCCGTACTGGCAGTGAAAGGGATGATGGAGATGCTCACCCATCCTCTTTTCCTTGTTTTACTTTCTTGCAAGCTGCAGGTATTCTTGATGATTTCTTGCTACTGATTGAGAGGGTTGGTTTGACCTCGTATATGCAATATGAGAGCGCACAATACGCTATGCTCACCAAACTTTTGTTGAGAGCTTCACGTTTACTAACACACCCTATCAGTCTACTGTCTCTTTTAAAATATATGATATGCCCTTCACTATGCCTTTGGAGAGATTTTGCAGTATTGTAGGTGTGCGTATGACAGGGACCGTGAAGAAAATTCAAGGGCAACCCGCTGATTTGTTGGAGCTTTACCGAGGGGTGACCAATGATGATGAACGCATAGCGCAGCGCGGAAAGATAAGAAATATCCAACTCCCTGCTCTTAGATACTTTGCATATTATCTTGCCACTAGTGTATTGGGTAGGGAGAACACTAGTAATATCTCCAACTATCATTTAGCATTCCTTGCTGCTGCACTTAACAATGATACTCGGTACAATCTTGGCTCGCTTATTGCTCGCCGCCTAGCTGCTAGGGGGCCTATCTATGGGGGCATCATTGCATCACGCATAGTCAGTGCATTAGGTCTTTCAGTGGATCTTGATGATGCTATGCTGGCACCATAGAGGCTTGACCTTGTTGCCATGAAAACTCATCACCTTGTCACTACTACCTCTGATTTGAACAATCTAGTATATAGGATGCTTTTCACTGACGGGGATGAAAGGGAGATCCTTTTGCCACAGCCTGCTTTGTTTAGTGTTCACAGGAGACCGTGGTCACACTCCAAGGAAGAGGTGGACGAGCAGCTTCGCTTGCTGGGTTTCCACGAGCAGCACCAGGAGTATGTGCCCTCCTATGATTACTCCGCGCATTACGGAGGGACGTACTCGAGCTCGCACCAAGATGAGGGGACTTCCTCGTCGTACCACGGTGACACTTCATCCTGGCCAGCTTGGGATTGATACCCCACTTAGGCCAAAAGCCTAAGCTTGGGGGGAGGTACGCCGACACCGCACTCATCTCCATATCATGTTGCGTCGGTACTTTGTATATTCATGTTTTCGTTCTCTTTTTAGTTTTCATTCTTCTTTGCTTTTGCTTTCTAGAAACACAAAAAGACCAAAAATATTTCTGTTGTTTCTCTTTGGTTTGCTTCTTCTTTTTGCCTTGGTTTGCTTTTCCCTTTTTGCTTTGTTTGAACTATTCGAAAAACCCAAAAAAAATTGCTTTGTTTGTTTTTCCCTTTTGGTTCTTGTTTAAAAATCGAAAACACCAAAAATATTTGTCGTTCTTCTTTGGTTTTTGCGAGTTTGCTACAGGGTTCGGCAGTCCTCAGTGGATATTGGTTTCATATTATTATTTAAGCCACACAAGTGAAGAGCAATAATGAGGATCAATGACAACTTGAGGCGTGGTAAGAGGCTGGTAACGAACTCTATTTGTTTTCATTTTGTACATATACTCATCACTGTGGGCATGCTTAGTCCTTTCATGTAGAGTGTATGTTTTCTTTGTATGCTTAATAGTTCTTGCTTTCTTATGATTAGCTCCAGCTCGCTAATAGTTTGTAGCATGTCTCATGAATGTTTGCTTGCATTACTCTATTCATAAATTGGTATGACACCGTGGTATCCTCCTCTGATTGTTTCATTTGATTGACTTGGCACATGCTCACGCATGCACATGACTGTAATAATCAGTTAAGCCTTGATGAATTATTTTTTCTTGAGGATCTTGAATCACTTTCATGCCATGAGTAGTCCTGTTTTGTTGCAAGCATGATAATGACAGCTATTGCTCTCTCGTTTGTCGCTCCCTTACTATTGCTAGCCTTCACTTTCACTGAGTGTTTTACTCATGTTTCCAACTCCCTAAACCAAATATTTCCAAAGTGTCCACCATACCTACCTATTAGCATCATTTGCTGCTCCCGTGCATATTCAGTATGCCTTGTTTTCTTCCGAATAAAATGTTTGCTTGTTATGGGAAAATTAGTTAATAAAGCTCTCACAAACTTGATGGCACACTTTATTTCCTGCACTTAATAAACCTGAACCATTGTGAACTCTCCATGAAAGTTATATGCTTGCTAATTATAGGCTGGGGATTAGCAGAACCGTGTTGTCACGGGGAACGCTTTCAGCACTTGTAAATATATACCCAGTTGATACCTTGCTCTTTTGTTTGCGGATGTCGTCGGTGTGAAATAAAATGGGAGCTTGTAAGTCCATGGAGTTATGTATGTGTGTTAGAGAAATGCCTGGGCCGCTGGTCTAATCCATGCTGACATGGTGGAAACTTGCAGCGTAACCATAATGATATCTATGAAGCATTCTTCTTATAAAAAAAGAGAGAGATAGCTATTGAGAAAAAGAAAAAAAGAGAGCTTTATGAAAAGAGGAAAGAGAGAAAAAAGCACCATTTTCCCATGGTAAATAAGAAGATTGCTGAGATACTCATTGTCTGCTTGCCTTGTTATCCTGATATGGGGATTCTTCCGTATCATCGGGCAAGGGGTACCCCATTGGCGGTTCTCAATGATACACACATACGTACGATGAGAAGAACTTACTGATAACTAAAGTTGAGTAGCATGAGGAGTGGCCCTCGTACTCAAGGCACTTGGGATTTTCAGTTTATAGTCTATCAAGCATATAACTCAGATTGGACCTCACTTTCACCTTAACCACATTAAAGATGCTTATGATAGGGGCAATGAGAGCTCAAAGCTAATGAGTACCATACTTTCAGCACTTGGAAGCCTTTCAAAATTATTCAAAATTTTCTTTCTTCTACTTGTTGAGTCTCCACATATTCTTTGAGCACCTTCTTGAGAGCATAGTTGTCATTCTTTGTGTTTGTTCCATTACTTGATTATTTGTGTTATGACCTTGATGCTTGTATCCTTGATATCTTTACTTCTAGTCATCACTTGAACTTCAGAGGTGCCTTGATTAAAGGGCAAGCGAGATACCACTCGATCATACCTTTTTATGAGCATTGTAATGCTGCTTATGTTTGTGCTTCATGCTACTTATTATTCTTGAGTTGAAATCTCTTCATAGCTTGCAATGACTATCAAGTAGACTTGGTTGCATACTCTTTATTATCAATTGTCTAAGTAGTTGATCACATTGCTGAGAATATTTACATCATATGAAGCAAATGTGTTCGTGAAAGTTATTTTATCGCACTCAGTTTTCAACTAAATTTCTTGAGGACAAGCAATAAGCTAAGCTTGGGGGGGAGTTGATACGTCCAAAACGTATCTACTTTCCCGAACACTTTTGCAATTGTTGCTCATCTAAACTTGTGTGATTTGGATGCAACTAATGCGGACTGACGCTGTTTTCAGCAGAATTGCCTTGGTGTCTACTTTTTTGTGCAGAAAATCAACTATCAGGAAAAATCCCGGAAAATATGCCAAAAATCCTATTTCACCCGAAGACTCCAGGAGCCAGAATACAAGACGGAGAAGAGCCAGGGGTGGCCACACCACATGGTGGCGCGGGCCAGGCCAGGCCGCGCCAGGGGGTGGTGTGGGCCCCCCAGGCACCCCCTCGGCCTCTCTCTTCGCCTATAAGGAGCCTTCTGACCTAAAAACTTCGGGGGGTTCGATGTTTTTCCAGAAGGAGTTCCACTCCGCCGCCGCCACCAGATTCCATGAAACAGCACCAGAAACTCCATTCTGGCACCCTGCCGGGACGGGGAATTGGAGGAGATCATCGCCATCATCATCAACATAGCTTCTCCATCGACCATCCATGTTTCCCCCATCTATGAGTGAGTAATCCCCCGCTGTCGGCTATGGGGATGGTAGGGATTGGATGAGATCGTTCATGTAATGGCATCCGATTGTTAGGGATGGTGCCTAGTATCTTTTATTAGTGCTTTATGACTTTGTTGCGACTTGTTGTGTTTAATGCTTGTCACTAGGGCCCGAGTGCCATGATTTCAGATCTGAACATATTATTGATTCATTATGATAGTATTGTTTATGGTCTTATCTACAAGTTGGATACACACGTCGTTGTCCGGAACCTATGGCCCTGAAGTGACAGAAATCGGGATAACCGGAAGGGAAAGGCTTTGATGTGAGGATCACATGTGTTCACGGAGTGTTAATTCTTTGCTCCGGTGCTTTATTAAAAGGAGCACCTTAATTGCCAGTAGTTCTCTAGAGGGCCCGCTGCAAACAGGCTGGCAGGACAAAAGATGTTGTGCAAGTTCTCATTGCGAGCACGTATGAATATATATGGAACACATGCCTAGGATTGTCTAGTACTTGGGTGCTTTATCTTATTTATCTGCAATTTCCCTATGTTCTGATTGCTATGTGAATTGTCTTGCCCATGCAACGCTCGTCCATCCATCCCTATGCCTACCGCACTCGAATCCCACTGTTTACTGCTTTTGTTACTACTGTCTTTGCTTTACTACTGTTGCTACTCTGCTATTCCTACTACCAAACAGTTGCTACTGATAAACTACTGTGAGCAAGATTGTTTCCAGGTGCAACTGAATTGACAACTCAGTTGTTAAGGCTTATAAATATTCTTTGTCTCCCCTCGTGTCGAATCAATAAATTGGGTTTCACTTCCCTCGAAAATACTACGATACACCCCCTATACTTGTGGGTCATTAGTGTGTTCTTCCCATGAACCACACATGGATCCACCTAGTGTCATTGCATGTGTGTTCTTCCCATGAACCACACAAGGATCCACCAGTGTCATTGCATGTGTGTTATTCTCACAAACCACGTAAGGATCCACCGGTGTCATTGCATGTGTGTTCCTCTCATAGACCACACATGGATCCACCGGTGACATCGCATGTCTGCTCTTTTCATGAACCACTGTTAGAGTCATCACATGTCTGCTCTTTTCATGAACCACAACTAGATTCATTGCATGTGTGTTCTTCTCACAAACCTTATCATGAACCACACCCAGTGTCATTGCATGTGTGTTCTTCTCATTAACCACACATGGATCCACCAGTGCCATTACATGTCTGCTCTTCTCATTAACCACAGCTAGAGTCATTGCATGTCTGTTCTTTTCACAAACCACATATCACCAGAGTGATTGCATATGCGTTCTTCCCACAGACCATATCATGAACCACACCCAGTGTCAGTGCATGTGTGTTCTTCCCATGAACCACACATGGATCCACTAGTGTCATCGCATGTCTGCTCTTTTCGTGAACCACAGCTAGAGTCATTGCATGTGTGTTCTTCTCACAGAACTCACATCACCAGTGTCATTGCATGAGTGTTCTTCCCACAGACCACACATGGATCCACCACTTCCATTGCATGTGTGTTCTTCCCATGAACCACACATGGATCCACCCAGTGTCATTACATGTGTGTTTTTCCCATGAAGCACACATGGATCCACCAGTGTCATTGCATGTGTGTTATTCTCACAAACCACGTAAGGATCCACCGGTGTCATTGCACGTGTGTTCCTCTCATAGACCACACATGGATCCACTGGTGCTATCACATGTCTGCTCTTTTCATGAACCACAGTTAGAGTCATCGCATGTCTGCTCTTTTCATGAACCACAGCTAGAGTCATTGCATGTGTGTTCTTCTCACAAACCATATCATGAACCACACCTAGTGTCATTGCATGTGTGTTCTTCTCATTAACCACACATGGATCAACCAGTGGCATTCCATGTCTGCTCTTCTCATTAACCACAGCTAGAGTCATTGCATTTCTGTTCTTTTCACAAACCACATACCACCAGAGTCATTGCAAGTGTGTTCTTCCCATAGACCATATCATGAACCACACCCAGAGTCATTGCATGTGTGTTCTTCCCATGAACCACACATGGATCCACTAGTGTCATCGCATGTCTGTTCTTTTCATGAACCACAGCTAGAGTCATTGCATGTGTGTTCTTCTCACAGAACACATATCACTAGTGTCATTGCATGTGTGTTCTTCCCACATACCACACATGGATCCACCAGTGTCATTGCATGTGTGTTCTTCCCATGAACCACACATGGATCCACCAGTGTCATTCCATGTGTGTTATTCTCACAAACCACGTAAGGATCCACCGGTGTCATTGCATGTGTGTTCCTCTCATAGACCACACATGGATCCACTGGTGGCATCGCATGTCTGCTCTTTTCAATAACCACAGTTATAGTCATCGTATTTCTTCTCTTTTCATGAACCACAGCTAGAGTCATTGCATGTGTGTTCTTCTCACAAACCATATCATGAACCACACCCAGTGTCATTGCATGTGTGTTCTTCTCATTAACCACACATGGATCACCAGTGTCATTGCATGTCTGCTCTTCTCATTAACCACAGCTAGAGTCATTGCATGTCTGTTCTTTTCACAAACCACATATCACCAGAGTCATTGCATGTGTGTTCTTCCCACAGACCATATCATGAACCACACCCACTGTCATTGCATGTGTGTTCTTCCCATGAAGCACACATGGATCCACTAGTGTCATCGCATGTCTGCTCTTTTCATGATCCACAGCTAGAGTCATTGCATGTATGTTCTTCTCACAGAACACATATCACCAGTGGCATTGCATGTGTATTCTTCCCACAGACCATACATGGATCCACCAGTGTCATTGCATGTGTGTTCTTACCATGAACCACACATGGATCCACCCAGTGTCATTGCATGTGTGTTCTTCCCATGAACCACACCTGGATCCACCAGTGTCATTGCATGTGTGTTATTCTCACAAACCACGGAAGGATCCACTGGTGTCATTGCATGTGTGTTCCTCTCATAGACCGCACATGGATCGACCGGTGGCATCGCATGTCTGCCCTTTTCATGAACCATAGTTAGACTCATCGCATGTCTGCTCTTTTCATGAACCACAGCTAGAGTCATTGCATGCGTGTTCTTCTCACAAACCATATCATGAACCACACCCAGTGTCATTGCATGTGTGTTCTTCTCATTAACCACACATGGATCTACTCTTCTCATTAACTACAGCTAGATCCACCAGTGTCATTGGATGCATGTTCTTTTCATAAACCGCATATGGATACTAATTAACCTTAGGGGAGCCCTAACCTTAGCATTAGACCGAGTCTTCTAGAAGGCACACGCTAACACAGTTGTTCTGCTTGACGATTGTTACATACCGTTCGATCGGGGCGCTTGGACGATTGGGATGGTTTTTGTGAGATCGATCCACGAGTAGTCTGTTCTGCGGCATGATTGGCCATGCTTGCTCTGGACAAACTGGCAACACCGAGGGCTCCCCTGTTGCGAGTTTCACGACTCACGAGTTGAGCGGGCCATATCCCAGTGTCACGTCCCCATTACTTCTCTTCCTCCCCGTACTTCTCTTCCTTCCTCTCGAAGCCACATTCTCCACTTCACTCCCATCCTGCCATAGCCGCAAGCCGATGGCGCCTCCATCCCAATCCCCTCTCCGGCAGCCACCCCCCTCCCCTCTCGCCATGGGTTCAAGGGGAGACGGTGAGGAAACGCATCGTGATGACAGGGACGGTGATTTCGATGTGAGTCGTCTCATCTCTATCTCTATCATCCGTGCCCAGTTATCTATTTTATGAGCTAGATCTACTCTGTTTACTCATGCGCATATGTTGTGTTAGGCCAACCAAACGATGTATGACGCCGACTATCACGGTTTAGCGGATGAAGACAGACCTCTGGTATGTAAACATGGATATGTGCACGCTAAATTTGTAGCGTTCGAAGGACGAAACGCAGGCAGGAGGTTTCTACGGTGTCAAGGACATCGTTCAATGATGCGAGGCGGAAGTTGCGGTGTTGTCAAATGGGTAGATCCAGAGTGGCCCAAATCGATGCAGAAAACGCTGGACAAACTATGGGAAATGACTGTTGAGTTGAAAGAATCCGCATTCAGCTTACTTCTTGACAGTGTTGAGATGAAGCTATGGGAACCATTTGACACGACCAAGCATAAGAGAGATCTCATGGGGGTGGAAGACAAGGTTAGCAAAGTCGAGAAGGAGAGGGACGCGGTGTTGGCCCTGAAGGCTAAAGCAGAGCAAGAACTGACTCAAGCAAGGAAGGATCTTCACCAGGCCAAATTCCTGCAGTTCACAACTACGAGTATTGACAAGTGCATGAGGAAAAATGCAGAGAAACAATTGAAGCTATGCAAGGAAGATGCTAAAAGGAAGGAGCAGACGATTCGATCCTTGCTCTCGCTGGAAGATGCGCATAGGGCTAAGATTAGGAAGATCAAGGAGATGTGTGATAACTAGTTCTATTTATCTTAAGCTCCGTGCCTTTTTAAGTTGTAATAGTTGTACTTGTTGACCTAGCGGTCTGAACTATTGGTCCCAGAGTCCTGGGAGTAGAAAAATTGGTCGCCCGTTAATCTGTTTTAACCCTGCATCACTTTCTTTTGTCTAACCAATGCCCCTTGGATATTCCGCCCGTCGCTTCGTTGTCCTCGTGTACAAATAGGAGGCGCCACAGCTCGTCGCTTCGTCGCCCATCGCATCGCCCTCTCCAATCTCCACCGCATCGTCGCTTCATCGTCCACCCCCTCGCTCCCTCTCCAATCTCCACCGCGCCGCCATGGAGATTCCCTCACTCAACTTCTACGAGGCGGTGATGTTCGCGCACTTCAACATCCTCGCGCCGCCGGCCGCGACGGGGCCCCACGGATGGCGCATAAGCTATGCGGGGGTGCTGGTGGCTCCGCTCCTCATCCCCGGCGGAGCCGTGATGGAGAGAGAAATCGCGGCGCGCCGCCGCCAGATGCCCACGTGGAAGAGGGCGCTGCCCCGGTATGTGGCGGCCAGCCCGTACTGGCCGACGCTGTTCAAGAAGGAGCGGAAGGCCAAGATTGGCAACCGCATCATTTACAGGCGCGTGGTGCACCGGGATCTCCGCAACCGAGAAGGGCGGGACAGGTTCTGGTCCATCCCTGGACGGACCAAGTTCACCGTCATCGCCGCCGCTCGCCGTGAAGAGGTGCTCCGTCTCGCGTACAATGCGGCAATCATGGAGGTTCTGTCCGACGAAGACGAGGAAGCCGGCGGCTCGGAGGACAGCGGCAGCGGAAGTGAAATTGTTGACTAGTGGTTGAATTAATGTAGGATGTGAAATCGCACCTTTGTTTAGAAGAATTTGTGGTTGAATTAATGAAATGCCTCGATTTAGATCTCTGTCTCGATTAATTTGTGGAAGAATTTGTGATTTAGATCAATTTCTGCCTCAATTTAGATCTCTGTCCCAGATTGGGAACGTGACCGTGGACCAAAGACCCCTTTTCTACTAGTGTATTCTGACATTGGTGGTTTTTTTAAACGTAATCTATGTGGATTTGGCCGCATGCAAATGGCACAACCACAATTTATAAAGTGGAAGCACGTACACCCGGTTACTGGAGATCCGGGAGCTTCGCTAGATGCAGGGGATGTAGGAGCAGAGAGGCGGTGAGATAGACGGGCTCAAGATTATGCCAGAAAGTGGTACCCATTTCCTCCTCATCTGGGCATTATCGGTGAGAACATTGCTGTTAATGTTGCCACGTCATTGTGCGGCATCTGAAATAAGTTGCTGCTTTGTGGAGTGTGGCAGCTTAAATAATTTATTTCTATGCCACTTACATTCCGTCATATTTGGAGACCTCCTGCCCCTCAGCAATCGTGGAACCGGTGGATCCTTGTTTCCAGATAGCAGTGGAACAATCACAATTTCGGATTCAACTACTGACTCGGGAGTTTCCAAACCCTAAGTCGCGCTACATTTTACTCAGAGAACGTGGGTAGATTGTTTCGCCCAGCAACGTGCCACACATAGAGCTCCAGAATTTAACAGAATTACATATATAGGTTCAAGTTCAACACATTACTATGCATCTTCATTGCCAGCAGCCCCGCAGCCTAGGTGCCCAGCCTTCACGTCCACTGGCTTCTTCATTTCCTGTCTTCTTCCTCTTCCTCGGTCCCAATTTTCTTAGCTTCACGTACTCTGCATCGCCGGGACAATGGGCACTAGAATCGTGTCCAGCATCATCTTTCCACTCGTTTTTAATTTCTTCGGGCAGCAAAATGACTGACCCGGCAGTCATGTTTCTAACCTTGCGGCGCTTCCTATCAAAGAAACAGGACTGTTGCATAACTTCCCAATATCTACAGAGTAAATAAAACAAAAATTACAATTCAGCACAAACATGCGAACCCCAAGCGACCTTTGCTTACCAGGAGCTAATTGGGTTCGAGCAACCACCCTGTCCAAGAATAGAAGGGTGACTCCCAGTTGCAGCAGCTTCCACATCCAGTACATCACAATTCAGCTCAAACATGCAATCCGAAGCATACCTTTTCATCAACCCAATTAGCTGACTGTCACATGTTATAGGAACCATGATGCCCCGTTCATCCATGAAGCTAAACTTTGCAGTCTGCTCGGCCATACTTCAACATGATTACGTAGAGCAGCAACCATACCAGATATAGTGCAGATTTGTGCAGGCGCTTCTTCCATCGTGAAACAATGGCTTCCATAGCACTTGCCCTTAGAGTCGTACCTATAGAGGACTACCGTAACCAGGTAAGGGGGGTCCGCGCAGATCCCACTTGACAGAAAACTATGGACAAAATATGTTTGTCAGCGTTGGGCTAACGAACAATCTGAGGTTCAGTAGCCAGCTAGCAGTTCTAATTAGTGCAGATAGCAAAGAGAAGGGTAGCTCACCCGCTTGTAGCCAGAACTTCTTCTTCCTTGATAGTAGGATCTGCCATCCTCCGAACTGCTCGGCTCGTCGGCGGCGGAGGTGGGCTAGAGCCTCTCAACGGAGGCTATGGCATGCGCCATTGGAGCTCGGTATCAGCGACTGGGCGCAGCAACTGGGCGCAACAACTTGGCCCTAGAAGTCAAATGTCCGAAGGGATCGTCCTACCTGGAGGGTGGATTCTGACGCCGCCGGTGCTAGGTGAAAGCTGGGAATGGATTTGTGAAATTGTTCAACGCATTCAATCCACTTAGCTGCTCGATTTGCCTAAGAGGTTGCCGCGTTGGCGCCTGCGTCACGGACAGATAACTGACATGTGGGTCCTGACCGTCTACTTCACGGGGCGCTTTCACGGAATGTTTGTATTTGGCAGGGGTGAGATAAGTTTTCCTCGAAATGGCCCCTATCAGTAGTTGGCAGCCCAACTTTTCGAAACGCGGTAATTTCAGGCAACTTAGGTACCGCCATGCGCTGGCCTGCCAACTTTGGTACCGCAGACGCACAAGCCCGTTGCCGCCACCCTAGCCGCCGCCGACTCCACCTCCTCCCTCAGCACCTAAACCCTAGCCGCCGAGGTACCCCTCTACTCCACCATACCTGCTCCGGGTTTAGGAGAAGCCCTGTAGGATCTACTCCTCCACCTCTGTCACCATGTTGTCGTGCTGCCAGAATCGCGAGGAGATTTACAACCTCCGATGCCTGCTGGAACAAGGGAGAGGAAGGTCTTCATCGAGTATCGTACGTGTGAACGATTGCGGGCGCTGCCGGAACACGACGTTGGAAGGATCGTCCACACGATCTTGAGATCAGCAAGTGAACGACTACATCACCCACAAGAATCCAATCTCGTTAAATGGTTTGGATCTACAAGGGTTAGTACTCTACAAACTCGTTGCACCCATCTCGTAGATTAGATCTTGGCTTTTGTGTGTTCCTGCGATAGAAGTTTTTGTTTTCCATGCCACCAACCCCTACAGTGGTATCAGAGCCGTGTCTATGCGTAGATCTGTTGCACGAGTAGAACAAAATGGTTTTGTGGGCATGGATGCTCTTGTTGTCGCTTGCTTTTCATGTACTTTGTATCTTGCGGGATGGTGGGATGAAGCGGCCCGAGCTAACCTTACATGTCATCGCACATGAGACTTTCTCCACGCTCAATGTGCAACTTGCATTGCATAGTTGGCTTTGCGGGGGTATGTCTCTCCCACCATAATGAAGATTCAATTTACAACAGGCACTTGACAATACTTGTATCAACATTGTGGTTCATGTTCGTAAGTTAGAACGATTCTTATTCGAAATCCCCAGCCACGTAAAACATGCAAAGAAAGATTAGAGGAATCTAACTTGTTTTTGCAGGGCTTGTGTTGTGATGTGATATTGCCATGATTGTGATTATATATTATGTATGCAATGATCCTTATTGTAAGTTGGCAACCGGCAGGAGCCTTATGGTTGTCTTTAAATTTCGTTTAAGACCTGCGTGTCTATTCATCAAAGTAGTTGTAATAGTTGTTGTTGGTGGTGGACAACCATGAAGCGGCGCCATTGACCTTGGCGCCACGCCGGTGATGCTGGAGATCATGCTCGTGCTTTGGAGATGGAGATCAAAGGCACGAGAAGAAAGGCCATATCATATCACATATTATGAATTGCATGTGATGTTAATCCTTTTATGCATCTTGTATTGCTTAGATCGCTATAGTATCATTATAAGATGATCCCTCTCACTAAATATCAAGTAATAAAGTGTTCGTCCTTAGTAGGCACCATTGCTAAGACTCATCGTTTCTAAGCACCACGTGATGATCGAGTGTGATAGATTATACATGTGCATACAATGGGTGCAAGCAAGATTTCCACATGCGGATACTAAGGTTAACCTTGACGAGCCTAGCATGTACAAACATGGTTCCGGAAAACGGAATACCAAAAGGTAAAGCATGAGTCATATGGTTGATATGATGAACATGTTGATAGTTCGCCTTTGAAGCTACATCATCTCGTGTGATGATCGGACTTGGTGTATTTGATTAAGTTTGTGTAATCACTAAAACAAGTCGAGGGATGTTGTTTTGAGTGGGAGTCATATAGTAATATGATTAAGTTGAACACAATTTATGATAAACAAAATAAAAGTTAATTTGCATAGTTTGTTGTAGTCATTGGTATCCATTCACCACCTCACGCTTAGTTATAATTGAGATAATAGAACTATAGAATTCTGGATAGTTACTTTATGTCGTGGTATTGACCACGACATATGCTAGAGGGTAGCTTACGTAGAGGAAAGGGCAAGGCGACGTAGGAGAATCCGGAAGCGATATTGGCACATGGTGTCCCCAGGTTCATGTCCCCTCGATGGAGGATCGCTACGTCCTGCTGTTAATCCAGTATATGATCATAGATTGGTTTACATGGAGTCGGCGAAGGCGGTGGGAGAGACTAGATCTAATATGACGTGAGAGATCTCCCCCCAAAGGAGTGCCCCTGGTGGCTTTATATATGCAGCCAATTAGCGTTTACAAGTGCTAATGGGCTTTCTTTTGGAGTCGCCGTCTTGGGCCTCCAGTCGGCATGTCGTTTGGATCGAGTTTGCGCTAGTTGCCGTATTTGGCGAGTCGATACACCTAGGGTTAGGCTTCAGTCGGCTCGCTCTAGCTGGTGATTCCGCTTCGTGGGCATAGCCTGATTGGTATTCCCCCATTAGTAGTCCCCGAGCGCGTCAAGGACTCGGCAATGACTTCAAGCCGCTGAATCGGCGCAGGTGAGTCTAGGGTGGAGTCGATGGTGAGTCGTTGGCGAGCTCTTGAAACACAGCAATAGCTCATGAAGTAGCCCAATCTCCAAGGCAAGTCGACGTATAGGGCGAGTTGTCATTGGACAGAGTTTCCCCTTGGTGAAATTTGGCCGGCGCCTTGTCAACTTGCTGTCATAGAGGACGTGGAGGCCACCAAATCATTGATGGTGAAGTCACCAAGTCGGTGGAGGAGAATACGCGAGACGATGTCCACGGTGGCGAGTCTCCGAGCATGGCAAGTACGCGAGGGCGAGTCTGCGGTGGCGAGTCCCCGAGCGTGTTGAGTACGCGAGGGCGAGTCCGTGGTGGCGAGTCCCTGAGCGTGGCGAGTACGCGAGGGCGAGTACACGGTGGCGAGGAGTGTGTTGAGTACGCGAGGGTGAGTCTGTGGTGGCGAGTCCCCGAGCGTGTTGAGTACGTAAGGGCGAGTCCACGGTGGTGACTCCCTGAGCATGTTGAGTATGCGAGGGCGAGTCCGCGGTGGCGAGTCCCTGAGCGTGTTGACTACGCGAGGGCGAGTCCGCGGTGGCGAGTCCCCGAGCATGTAGAGTACGCGAGGGCGAGTCCGGCGGTGGCAAGTCCTCGAGCATGTTGAGTATGTGAGGGCGAGTCCGCAGTGGCGAGTCCCCGAGCGTGTGGAGTACGCGAGGGCTAGTATGCGGTGGCGAGTCCCCGAGCGCGTTGAGTACGCGAGGGCGAGTCCGCGGTGGCTAGTCCCTAAGCCTATCGAGTACGCGAGGGCGAGTCCGCGGTGGCAAGTCCCCGTGCGTGGCGAGGCGTGGTTGTGGAACCATACGCACATGCAGTATGCCTAGGAGAAGTCCCCGAGGCTCGATTTGGCTTGTAGAGGCGACTTGAGACTCTTTAGAGATGCATATTTTGAAAATAGTAGTGGTTGTTATCGAGCATGGCGAGTCCACGTGGGGAGAGTTCGTGGCGAGCGAGTCCGCGAGGGGAGAGTCCCCGAGTGTGGCGAGTCCATGATGATTGCGAGTCCACGAGGGGAGAGTCCCCGAGTGTGGCGAGTCTATGATGATTGCGTGTCTGCGATGACGTTGATTGTGTTGTTTTTGTTAGCGAGTCTCGCATCTTGGCCCGGGCGCCAGTCGCATGGCGACTCCAAAGATGGCTCTCAGCTTAGCTTTCTTCCTGAACGATCCAAGGCTCGGTTTGTGAGTCGTCGTCCGCAGTACTTGGCCGTGTGATTCGCACTGTCTAAGGTTGAGGAGGACATGGTGTTGTTTGTGTAGCACTGCCATTTGTCTTGGCCCGGAAGGCCAGTCGAGCAAGGCGACTCCAATGATGGCTCTCGGTTAGCATTTTTCGTGGACGATCCGAGGCTCGTTTTGCGAGTCCTCGTCCGCACTACTTGGCCATTGCGAGTCGCACTTTCAAAGGTTGACAAAGGCTAATTGATTTTTCCCTGGGGAAGAGATACCCAGTGGTGAGTCCATGCAGCATGGCATTCGACCCTCTCTGGTGACTCGGACGATGAAGGTCCCTTAGTAGACGCGGCGTACGCATTCGACGTGGCCGGAAAGAGTTGACACTACGGAAGTATGGTCGTGCTTTGGCGAAGTCGACGCGGCGGACATGGGGTCAACACGGAGGATGTATGGTCACGCCTTGGCAAAGTCGACGCGGCGGACGTATGGTCGCGCTTTGGCGAAGTGGACGCGGCGGACATGGGGTCAACACGGCGGACGTATGGTCGCGCTTTGGCGAAGTGGATGCGGCGGACATGGGGTCAACGCAGCGGACGTATGGTCGCGCTTTGGTGAAGTCAACGCGGCGGACACGAGGTCGACGCGGCGGACGTATGGTCGCGCTTTGATGAAGTCGACGCGGCGGACACGGGGTAGACACGATGGACGTATGGTCGCGCTTTGGCGAAGTCGACGCGGCAGACACGGGGTCGACGCGGTGGACATAGGTCATGCTATGGCGAAGTCGACGTGGCAGACACGGGGTCGACGCGGCGGACATAAGTCGCGCTATGGCGAAGTCGACACCGCGGGCAGGAGGTCGACACGGCGGACGTAGATCACGTTGGGGCGAAGTCGACGCGGCATGGAGAGTTCACGGTGAGAGAGTCACTGAACGTGGCGAGTCCACAGCGAGAGGATCCATCAGCATGCCAAGTCTAAGACTGGCGAGTCGATGAATGTGATGAGTCCGCGACCACGACGAGTTTGCAGCCGGTGAAGTCCTCGAGCGTGGCGAGTCCGTGAGGACGGCGAGTCCATGATGGGTGATTCCCCGATGGGCGTGGCAGTATCGTCGGATTTGGTCATCCGAAGACGATGCAATGGAGTCGACGCAGGCACGCAGCGCTCGGATTCGCGTGGCAGAGTCGACTCACGCGGCGGACAGATGCAGCGGAGCCGGTTGCGACAGTGGCAAGGCTAGAGTCGGCTCCGCTGAGATGAATGGAAATAGTGAGTTGAGCGTCTGCCTGGACATTGATGCCTTCCTGTTCCGCGACTGCACAAGGCATCATAATTCTCGGTGTATTGCAGAATAAACGATTAGCAAACAGGATAGAATAGAATATATAATAAATAAAATTAACTTCAGAATAGAGATGAGCAACTGCCGTGGCCATTTCCATGACACCAACGTCACCATGGGTGACTCGGTTCTTGATAAGGGTGAACCCGTACAGGGTAATGATCCCTCGGAAGAAGTTTTCGCCGAAAACCTTCTCAACAATCCGGGTATTACCAAACTTGGCATTACTCAGAAATCAGCGGAGGAGATCCAACAGCTAGCCCAACAATGCTTGGAGAATCGGAACATCACCACCGAGGAAGAAGCGCAAGAAGCTGAGGACGTCAAGTACTCCGAGCTTCTTGACCAAGTTCATCTTCGCGACGAGAAGTTGAAGGCCGACGTGCTTCCGCCACCACCGATAATCCCGCTGACCCTCGCCGAGAAGGTTACCACTGAAGTGAACATGAGCTTAAGCAAGCTTACTCATGAACAACATGGAAGTCAGAATTCCAACTCACCTTTTTCATATCATATCATCTAGCCCCAAGCATGAAGTTGGATAGGCAATCCGGATTTATGCCTTCATAGGATGCCAAAGAACTAACTAGTATAGCCCCCAAGGCTTGTGGTGATATTAGTTAAAATATTAGCCTGAGTCTTGAGTAGACTTTTGACTCTGGGTATTATTCTAACTTACAGAAAGTTAATGCTTATAACCAGGAATTACTAAAGAATATTTGCAATAAGCGGAGAGAGATCAGAGCTCTCCGCCCTGAAAATGCTCAAATGAAGATATCAAGGGATGAGGCTGAAGGTAATCATTTCAGTCTTTAACCTTACTATTTTTTTGCTTTCATAGTCGAATATCCTATTCAACTATTGTCTTTTGCTTACAGCACTGGTCAAACAATCATGTGCAATGATTAAAGAGGTCGAGAATTTTAAGATCCTAGAGGTGGAGAACACCGACTTACAGCGGGAACTAAACAATCTTAAGGAGGATCACGAGCACAACATTTCTAGCATTCTCGAATCCTCCTCCATGGCCACAGAAGAATGTGATCGAAAGATCACCACCCACGATCAGAAAATCTCGGATCTCAATGACGGGTTATTTAGAGAGAAGGACATCACTCAAGCTTTCCGGGATGAACTCCAGAGTCTTCGAGCGGAGAAGACCAAAGTTGATGATTCCATCTCCGGTAATTTTCCCATCTCTGACTTTTAGCTCTTTCTGATTCCTAAGAATCTAGATATTTTTATGACTCTGCTTTTGTATACGCAGCTCCTTTAAACTTACTAGATTCTTCCTCCACCGAATCTCGCACCAGCTGGCTTACAAAAGTCAACGATTTGCTTCATGATTTCTGCCAATCTTTAGAGGATATTGGTGAAGTACTCAAAGTTCCGGACATGAATAGAATGTCCACCTTTGAGGTGCGAGACAAGGCCAAGGAGATGCCCCAGCTCATCCAAGATTGGAACTTGTCCTATGTGCAGACCATAGCACAAAATGCCCTTACCATGGTTATGAGCCACCATGGAAGAATGGAGATCTGGCAAGTAACCAGGGGATATTCAACTATGGATGAAGATGGACAGGAGCAAGATATCAAGGCCATCATGGACTAATGCGCTAGTTATGGATGTCATGTAGCCGATCTGACTAGCTACGACACTCCTTTCTTCACTCGCATGGAAATGCCTCCTCCGCCTACCGAAGAAACAGATGAAGCTTCCGACGACGAGCAAACCATATCGGATTTGAATGTCTCGGAAATATATCAAGGCGAGGGTGATGTCTCAAGTGAGCCGGCAGCTCCTACCTCTTCTCCTGCATCGTAAAGCATCAGAAAAAACAATGTGTTATTATGAAACAATCAGATTGTAAATAAGTAGTTAAATACTTTTGCTAGTGCTAAGATTTGATATTTCTATTTAGCAAGTTTGGCTTTATTTTGCGTGCCTGGAATTTTTACATCGGCACTTTTTGCTTTGCCTATACTTATCGCTTATCTGGCTTTCTGCCTTGTCCATTTCATGAGCCGGCCAACCTTCCACATGGAAACTCTGTCGAGTAATGGAGCTCAATTGCTAAACCAGCTTAAACTCCTAAAAAGAGCTGGCTTTCAGTACCAACAATTCACTACTCAGAAAATACCCGCATCCGGCAATCAGATAAAGAACCCAAGTATAGACTAGAAAATTTAGATTTATACCCGAGGGTAGCACTTTTAGAATCGAAAATCTAACTAGAACAAACATGAGCATAAAGTACTTTCAAGTATTCTAGAATTTTCGATTGTGACATGATCATTCGGAAATAATATGGTAATATAAAACTTTTCACAAAAAATCGAGGCAACCAATACTTTATTTCTCATTGAACATGTACACATATATGATTACAAAGAAAGAAAATTTAAGAATAAAAGGGACGTAGCTGAGAAATATTCCACGGTCTGTCTAATTCTTCTGGGTATGTACTGCCTCCAGCTGTCTTTCTCTTCTTAGTAGCAGGTCTTTCTTTGACTGACCGCATATCAGTTAGATAGTAAGAACCATTGTGCAATACTCGGCTAACTAAAAAGGGCCCTTCCCATACTAGGGAAAGTTTGTGCTTTCTTTTATAAATAAGTTGGAGAACCAAATCGCCCTTATTGAAAGACCGGTTTCTGACTCTCTACCTATGATACTTGCGTAACTTCTACTGATAGGTTGTTGATCTCATTTCAGCAACAATGCAAACTTCTTCGATTAAATCGAGATATTTTGTCAAGAAATTTCGGTATCCTCTTCTATATACACAGCAACTCGGGGAGAAGTATGAATCAAATCACTAGGAAGAACTGATCTGCACCATAGACCAAGAAGAAAGGTGTGTATCCAGTTGACCTGTTAGGAGTTGTTCTCAAGCTCCATATTATAGACGGTAGTTCATCTGCCCAAGCCCCCCGCAGCATGACGAAGTGGTACTTCGAATCTTGGTTTGAGGACTTGTAGGATTAAACCATTTCCTCTTTCAACTTGTCCATTAGCCTGTGGATGTGTGCCTGACGCAATGTCAAGCCGGATATTTTGTTCATCGCAGAGTTTGGCAAGTTCTCCCATAGAAAAATTTCCCCTGTTGTCCGTGATAATGTTATGCGGATAACCATATCGGATTATAACATCCTCGACAAATCTTCTGGCTGTTGCTCCGTCACAACTTGTGATAGGTTTATCCTCAATCCATTTTGTGAATTTATCCACCATCACTAAGAGGTGAGTAAATCCACTTGGAGCCCGTTTAAACGGTCCTACCATGTCAAGCCCCCGGACCGTGAAGGGCCATGTTATAGGTATTGTTCGCAGCTGATCAGCTGGAACATGAGCTTGTTTGGCGTACTTGTGGCAGCCTTCGCACGTCTTGACTAGCCGTTCAGCATTTGCCTTGGATGTAAGCCAGAAAAATCCGTGTATGAAAGCTTTTGCCACTAAAGATTTGGCTGCAGCATGATGACCGTATTCACCTTCATGGATTTCCCTTAGGATTTCCACTCCTTTCGAAGATACACATCGCTGAAATAATTCAAGGTAGGGTTGAGTCTAGCTGGGAATCATAGCCAGAACTGCTACTAGAGGTGAGTCGGATTTGATCGGATATCCCTCATCAACTCCTTTTATAGAGGGAACTTTGAGGTACTCTATAAAAGCACTATCCTGAACCTTTTTCCGTGCAGAGCCTATGTGAGATAATGCGTCTGGTTCCTCATTTTCTGTTCGAGGGATGTGTCTAACTTCAAACCCTTCGAACGATTTAGCTAGTTCATCCACGACAGCCCTATATGCTGCCATGTGTTTGTTTGCATTACAAATATCTGACACTTGTTGAGCAACAAGATCCGAATCTCCATAACATATTAATCGTCGGATGTCGATATCCTTAGCTATCCGGATTCCATGTAGCAGTGCTTCATATTCGACAATATTATTTGTTGCCGTGAAGTGAATCCGTAACACATAGATTTGAGCACCATGCCAGCCCCGAGCCCCCGAGCGCCTTAGACCTGTCAAAATGCAAGGTCCAGTATTCTGACTCTAGGAGGGTCATATTTTCCATTGTCTTTGTCCAATCAGCAACAAAGTCAGCCAGAATTTGCGATTTGATTGCTGTGCAAGGTTTATACTCAAAGTTGAAAGATGAAAGCTCTATGCCCCATTTTGCGACACGTCTTGTAGCATCACTGTTGTTGATAATATCTCTCATGGGAGTTGTGCTCACCATGGTAATTGGGTGTTCCTAAAAGTAATGTCGTAGCTTCCGGGATGTGAAGAACACACTGGAAACTAGCTTTTGATAGTGCGGGTACCACTGCTTTGATTCAGTTAGGACTTTGCTGAGGTAATAAGTCGGATGCTGCACTAGGTGTTCCTATTTTTCCTCTAGTCTTTCCACCACCATGACGACACTGATGACTCTGTTTATCATGGCGAGATAGAGCAAGATCAGTTTACGAGGTTCCGATGCTACAAGGATAGGAGCAGATGAGAGTACTGGTTTCAGATCTTGTAGTGAAGCTTCAGCTTCATCAGTCCACACAAACTTTTTGATCTTTTTTAGGAGCTTTTAGACTAGTGCGGCTCTTTCACCTAGTCGGCTTACAAACCGGCTGACTGCAACAATGCAACCAGTTAGTCGTTGAACATCCTTCAGGCGAGTCAGCCTGGAAATATTGAGTATAGCCTTGATTTTGTCACAGTTCAGCTCTATGCCTCTTTGAGACATGATGAAACCTAAAAACTTTCTGGCTGGTATTCCAAAGAAGCACTTCTTTGGATTAAGCATTATGTTGTATTTGCGTAGATTGGCGAATGTTTCCTCCAAGTCGGAAATTAAGGTTTCCTTATTTTTGGACATCACCGCAATGTCGTCCATGTATGCATGTACATTGTGTCTGATTTGATCGTGGAGGCAATGTTGCATAGTGCGCTGGTACGTAGCTCCTGCGTTCTTGAGCCCAAAGGGCATCGTAACGAGATAGAAGGTTCCGAAGGGGGTTATGAATGAAGTTTGGACTTTGTCTAATTCCTTCATCCGGATTTGGTGATTACCGGAATATGCGTCGAGAAAACATAGGAGTTCCTAGCCTGTCGTAGAATCGATGACTTGATCAATTCTAGGTAGAGCGAACAGATCTTTGGGGCAAGCCTTTTTCAAGGTGGAATAATCAACACACGTCCTTAAATTAGTGGTGTCCTTTTTAGGGACCATTACAGGATTGGCCGACCACTCAGTGTGGATAACCTCTTCTATGAATCCGGCTAACTCGAGCCGAGCTAGCTCCTTAGCTATTGATTTTCGCTTTTCATCGCCGAAACATTGTAAGGAATTTTTGACGAGTTTAGAGTATGGGTGTACATTTAGAGAGTGCTCGGCAAGTTCCCTAGGTACTCTGGTCATGTCAGATGGCTGCCATGCGAAGATATCTTGATTTGCTAGGAGGAACTTGATGAGCGCACTTTCCTATGCGCTATCTAAACCTACACCTATCTGGGTCACCTTGGAGGGGTCATCATCCTTCAACAGCGTCGTCTTCGTCTCTTCCGATGCTTTGAACTTCGGAGTCAGCTTTGTAACCCCCTTCTTCGTCGTGGTCATCTCAGACGGGTCGATGGTCTTCTTGATCTCCTGGTACTCCTGGGCGTGCAGCATGGCTTTAGCAAAGGCACCATTTCCGTCCTCACACTCACGCCCTTTCTTCGGGTCTCCCCTGATGGCGATCAAGCTATTGGGACCTAGAATTTTCATCATATTGTAAATGTAACACGGACGAGCCATGAAAGCCTAGTAAGCCGGTCGTTCGAATATAGTATTCGATCTTGAACGGGACCACTACGAAGGAAAGTGTTTCCGTCCGGTAGTTCTTTGGAGTTCCAAAGGTAACATCCAAAGTGATCTCTCCCAGGGAATTTGCTTGTCTTTCCATCCGACTTGGGATTTGAAGGCTCTGCTTCCTCTTAGCCCTATAGCCAGAATCTTCCTTGGTCTCTTTTAGAATCGAAAATCTAACTAGAACAAACACGAGCATAAAGTACTTTCAAGTATTCTAGAATTGTCGATTGTGACATGATCATTCTGAAATAATATGGTAATATAAAACTTCTGAGAAAAAATCGAGGCAACCAATACTTTATTTCTCATTGAACATGTACACATATATGATTACAAAGAAAGAAAATTTAAGAATAAAAGGGACGTAGCTGAGGAATATTCCACGGCCTGTCTAATTCTTCCGGGTATGTACTGCCTCCTGCTCTCTTTCTCTTCTTAGTAGTAGGTCTTTCTTTGACTGGCCGCATATTAGTTAGATAGTAAGAACCATTGTGCAATACTGGGCTAACTAAAAAGGGCCCTTCCCATACTAGGGAAAGTTTGTGCTTTCTTTTATAAATAAGTTGGAGAACCAAATCGCCCTTATTGAAAGACCGGTTTCTGACTCTCTACCTATGATACTTGCGTAACTTCTACTGATAGGTTGTTGATCTCATTTCAGCAACAATGCAAACTTCTTCGATTAAATCGAGATATTTTGTCAAGAAATTTCGGTATCCTCTTCTATATACACAGCAACTCGGGGAGAAGTATGAATCAAATCACTAGGAAGAACTGATCTGCACCATAGACCAAGAAGAAAGGTGTGTATCCAGTTGACCTGTTAGGAGTTGTTCTCAAGCTCCATATTATAGACGGTAGTTCATCTGCCCAAGCCCCCCGCAGCATGACGAAGTGGTACTTTGAATCTTGGTTTGAGGACTTGTAGGATTAAACCATTTCCTCCTTCAACTTGTCCATTAGCCTGTGGATGTGTGCCTGACGCAATGTCAAGCTGGATATTTTGTTCATCGCAGAGTTTGGCAAGTTCTCCCATAGAAAAATTTCCCCTGTTGTCCGTGATAATGTTATGCGGATAACCATATCGGATTATAACATCCTCGACAAATCTTCTGGCTGTTGCTCCGTCACAACTTGTGATAGGTTTATCCTCAATCCATTTTGTGAATTTATCCACCATCACTAAGAGGTGAGTAAATCCACTTGGAGCCCGTTTAAACGGTCCTACCATGTCAAGCCCCCGGACCGTGAAGGGCCATGTTATAGGTATTGTTCGCAGCTGATCAGCTGGAACATGAGCTTGTTTGGCGTACTTGTGGCAGCCTTCGCACATCTTGACTAGCCTTTCGGCATTTGCCTTGGCTGTAAGCCAGAAAAATCAGTGTATGAAAGCTTTTGCCACTAAAGATTTGGCTGCAGCATGATGACCGTATTCACCTTCATGGATTTCCCTTAGGATTTCCACTCCTTTCGAAGATATACATCGCTGAAAGACCCCAGACACACTTCTCTTATAGAGCTCACCACTTATGATAGTGTAGATTTTTGCTTGTCGGACGATCTGCCGTCTCAGAACCTCGTCTTCGGGTAATTTTCCATCTACCAAGTAGTCAAGGTAGCATTGAGTCTAGCTAGGAATCATAGCCAGAACTGCTACTAGAGGTGAGTCGGACTTGGTCGGATATTCCTCATCAACTCCTTTTATAGAGGGAACTTTGATGTACTCTAGAAAAGCACCATCCTGAACCTTTTTTCGCGCAGAGCCTATGCGAGATAATGCGTCTGCTTCCTAATTTTTTGTTCGAGGGATGTGTCAAACTTCAAACCCTTCGAACGATTTAGCTAGTTCATCCACGACAGCCCTATATGCTGCCATGTGTTTGTTTGCATTACAAATATCTAACACTTGTTGAGCAACAAGATCCGAATCTCCATAACACATTAATCATGGATGCCGATATCCTTAGCTATCCGGATTCCATGCAGGAGTGCTTCATATTCGGCAATATTATTTGTTGTCGTGAAGTGAATGTAACACATAGATTTGAGCACCATGCCAGCCCCTGAGCGCCTTAGACCCGTCAAAATGCAAGGTCCAATATGCTGACTCTGGGAGGGTCATATTTTCCGTTGTCTTTGTCCAATCAGCGACAAAGTCAGCCAAAATTTGCGATTTGATTGTTGTGCAAGGTTTATACTCAAAGTTGAAAGATGAAAGCTCTATGCCCCATTTTGCGACACGTCATGTAGCATCGATGTTGTTGATAATATCTCTCATGGGAGCTGTGCTCACCATGGTAATTGGGTGTCCCTGAAAGTAATGTCGTAGCTTCCGGGATGCAAAGAACACACTAGAAACCAGCTGTTGATAGTGCGGGTACCGCTGCTTTGATTCAGTTAGGACTTCGTTGAGGTAATAAGTCGGATGCTGCACTAGGTGTTCCTATTTTTCCTCTAGTCTTTTCCACCACCATGACGACACTGATGACTATGTTTGTTGCAGCAAGATAGAGCAAGATCAGTTCACGAGGTTCTGATGCTACAAGGATAGGAGCGGATGAGAGTACTGCTTTCAGATCTTGTAGTGCAGCTTCAGCTTCATGAGTCCACACGAACTTTTTGGTCTTTTTCAGGAGCTTGTAGAGTGGTGCGGCTCTTTCACCGAGTCGGCTTACAAACCAGCTGACTGCAACAATGCAACCAGTTAGTCGTTGAACATCCTTCAGGCGAGTCAGCCTGGAAATATTGAGAATAGCGTTGATTTTGTCACGTTTCACCTCTATGCCTCTTTGGGACATGATGAAACCTAAAAACTTTCTGGCTGGTATTCCAAAGAAGCACTTCTTCAAATTAAGCATTATGTTGTATTTGCGTAGATTGGCGAATGTTTCCTCCAAGTCAGGAATTAAGGTTTCCTTTTTTTTTGGACATCACCGCAATGTCATCCATGTATGCATGTACATTGTGTCTGATTTGATCATGGAGGCAATGCTGCATAGTGCGCTAGTACGTAGCTCCTGCGTTCTTGAGCCCAAAGGGCATCGTAACGAGATAGAAGGTTCCGAAGGGGGTTACGAATGAAGTTTTGACTTTGTCTGATTCCTCCATCCGGATTTGGTGATAACCGGAATCTCCGTCGAGAAAACATAGGAGTTCCGAGCCTGCCGTAGAATCGATGACTTGATCGATTCTAGGTAGAGCGAACAGATCTTTGGGGCAAGCCTTGATCAAGGTGGTATAATCAACGCACGTCCTTAAATCAGTGGTGTCCTTTTTAGGGACCATTACAGGATTGGCCGACCACTCTGTGTGGATAACCTCTTCTATGAATATGGCTAACTTGAGCCGAGCTAGTTCCTTAGCTATTGCTTTTCGCTTTTCATCACCGAAACATTGTAAGGATTGTTTGACAGGTTTAGAATATGGGTGTACATTTAGAGAGTGCTCGGCAAGTTCCCTAGGTACTCCGGTCATGTCAGATGGCTGCCATGCGAAGATATCTTAATTTGCTTGGAGGAACTTGATGAGCATGCTTTCCTATGCGCTATCTAAACCTACACCTATCTGGGTCACCTTGGAGGGGTCATCATCCTTCAACAGCGTCGTCTTTGTCTCTTCCAATGCCTTGAACTCTGGAGTCAGCTTTGCAACCTCCTTCTTTGTCATGGTCATCTTGGACGGGTCGATGGTCTTCTTGATCTCCTAGTACTCCTGGGTGTGCAGCACGGCTTCAGCAAAGGCACCATTTCCATCCTCGCACTCTCGCCCTTTCTTCGAATCTCCCCTGATGGTGATCACGCTTTTGGGACCTAGAATTTTCATCATATTGTAAATGTAACACGGACGAGCCATGAAAGCCTAGTAAGCCGGTCGTCCGAATATAGTGTGATATTCGATCTTGAAAGGGACCACTATGAAGGAAAGTGCTGCCATCTGGTAGTTCTTTGGAGTTCCAAAGGTAACATCCAAAGTGATCTCTCCCAGGGAATTTGCTTGTCTTTCCATCCGACTTGGGATTTGAAGGCTCTGCTTCCTCTTAGCCCTATAGCTAGAATCTACCTTGGTCAGAATCTTCCTTGGTCTCTTTTTGTTTTTCGGGATTCTTCTTTCCCTTCTTACGCTTAGCCCTATAGCCAGCGGAATCGTCTTTCTTGATGTCGTCGTTGAAATGACACTCGGTGTTTGTGTGGGACGATCCCCCGTTGGCATCTAAGTGATGCACACACGGGTTATTGACAATGTCGGCCCAAGAGTAGGTTTTTCCAGGTTGCTGGTCTCCTCTACCTTGGACCCTTGACGTTCCACGACCATGTCCGTGGCCGCTTCCATGCCCTCCTCGTCCTCTAGACTCGAAAGTTGTAGTGACAACTGCTGTTTCGGCGTTAGGTTTTTCTTTCGAGGTGTTCTTGCGCTTCTGAGCTTGTTGCTTTGGTTGTTTTGTCGGCTGTGGTAGAGCTAGGACGTTTAGTAATCCTTCTACACCATCGTTAGCGTTTGCATACTTGCTCGCTGTTTCTATCATCTCTCCCAAATCAGTGACCTTGTCGCACTTCAAGCGGTGACGCCATAAACCAATCGGGAGTCCTGCAATGAAAGCTTCAATCGCTGCTTGATCGTTTACTCCTTCATAGGAGTTCTTGGTGTCGATCCATCACCTGAGGTAATCTCGGCAAGTTTCTCCAGCTTTCTGGGTGCAACGCTGTAGGTCTCCTACCGTACAGGGCCTCCGATATGTGCCTTCGAAATTCTGAAAGAACGCGCTTTGCATGTCATACCAGTTGTGGATGGTATTCTCCGGAAGTTCATTAAGCCAGGATTGTGCCATCTTCTGCAGCATAAGTGGGAGATACTGGGTCGAGACCAAGCTATTTCCGCCTTTGGCAATGCAACAACCCTGGAAAAATTCCTGGAGCCAAGTATCTGGCCTGGCCACACCGTCGTAGGCTTGAATGTGCATTGAGATAGCAAATCCTTCCGGGAATTGTGTTTGTCAAATACGCAGTATGAAACATTTTGGACCCACATAGATATCATCGTTCTCGTAGAGTCATGCCTTTATGTTAGAATTGATCCAGTGTCTCGCATCACTAGGTGACAGAGAACACCGTCTTGGTTGTTGGCTATGGTTGTGGTGCCTTGGAGCCGGACTTCTGCTTCTGCCACCACCTCCTCTGCCACGAAGCCCTCCTTGGCCTCCTTGAGGGTCGCTATGATGGCCGCTTGGTGGAGAGGGTGGTGTAGGTGGGTTGTTTCTAGCTGATTGCCGACCTCCATCTGGAGCTTCATTATTCCAGTTCCAGGGAGAGTCTTGACTACGATGAGCCCCCTGCCGGCTTGACTTAGCATGGTGTATGTCATTCCTTCGTCCGTCCTTTCCTGCATTGCAATGAGATCCAGTCGGACGGCTTGTGTGTCTAGGAGGTGGCATGCTTTGTGGGTCCTCCTCCTGACGTTTCTCTTTGTCGTCTTCCCTGTGATTGTTCGACTCTCGCTAGGGAGGGTGCCTCGGAACTAGTGCAACAACTGCGTCTCGCTCTGTGGCTGGAGAAACATTGCTCCAGTCACATGCGGTTATGTGTTGTTGCCTTGACAATCTGGTTCTTGAGTAGTTATCTTCCCGACGATCGGAATGGTCATGTTGTTCCGGGACCCGTTGGGGCCTAATATCATTCCAGGCCGGATCCATGCGACATTGGTTGGATTGAGAGACCAGTTTTCCGCTACCGTATTTTGTGACCTTCTGTTGCTCCAGACCCTTGGTGAGTAGCTTTACGCCTAACCGGACTTCATCTGGGTTTGGATTGTTTGCCAGGATATCTCGATCCACGGAAATGTTTTGCACTGGTGTTGGATACACCAGATCTCCCTTGATGTCGAGCCGAGGTGCTCCTGGGTCTCCCTCAAAGAGGACATTGTGAACTTCTAGATATTTGTCGGCCCGTACGCGGCCTTTCTGGATCTTCTGATGCTACAGAGAGATGAACTGCTCCGTAGTAGCAATGCACTTCTTCTCTTCCTTGATGTTGTTAGCTTCATCCAGGAGTACTTGACGATGCTCTTCTAGGGCTTGGGCCCTTTCTTCCAATTCTGCAGGTGTAAGTTTTGCAGCGGTAGGGATTGACATTGTTAACGCGTCTCCGATGAGTTTATGAGCACTAGCAGTGATCATGTATCCGTCAACCAAAGTTTCCTTCTACTCGTCTGGTATTAGGGCTCCATCCGAGTCTTTGTTGTAATCTTCGGCAACTACTTCCTCTACTAGAGGATCTTTCGTCGGAGTCTTGTTCTTCTTGTTCCTCCTCGTTGCCTTCTTGGTAGCGCCGGTAGCAAAGATGGCTTTGGGTCCGCTTCTCGAAGTCAAGCTCTAATCGGGATTAGCTCTGAGATCCATGTCATCCTGTGCTTTGGGAGAGTTTTCCCCGGATCCTTCATCCATGGATTCTCCTCCTTCTACAGCCTTAGAGTTGAACTCCTCATCATATTCTTCGGAGAACTTTCAGAAATCTGCCGACGTCATTGAATCATCTGAAGATGCCGATAAGTTAGTGTTTGTTCTATTGCCTCCAGCACTGAGTCTTCATTGTATCCAGCATCGGTAGGGCCGGATCCGGATCCAACATATCCAATAAAGTGCAACGCGTGCGTCCTGAGGTAGTTGTGGCTCTACTCATGGGCTTCCTCGAAATGTCTGATGGTATCGAGAACCTCTCCACACTTGTGCCTTGTATCATTATGCGCCTCAACGTATGCCTCAAAAAAGGTTGATCTCTTCCGGCATTGGAAGAGCCGGAACCAAAGTTGTTGTCTTGCTCCTCCTGGATTTCGACCTCGACGGGAATATCAATCTGGGATTCGACCTTGCTAGGGAGATCCACTCCAGATCTGACGTTCACCGTAAGATCTTCTCCAGGCTCATCTTTCTCCACTATCTTTGTGTTAGGTGTGGGCTGGGTGGGATTGGGATTTTCCGGGATCCAGAATTATGCTGCCTCCATGGACAAAGTGGACCCAGAAGTTTCTTCTGCCTCTATCATCACCGCTGGGGTGGGTGGGGCAGTTTCAGCGAGACTGATGTAAACTTCGATCTCGCCAAAACACATGATGGTGTAGGCGGTCACGGTCTCCCTAGCCGGAATCCAGGTCTCGTTGAGAACAATGAGAGGGACGTCGCTGGCGTAGAGGATGCGACCAACAACAATTTTCTCGCCGATTCCAATTCTGGCAAATTCCGCTCGGAACGTAGATCCGAAGCTCGTTTGCCCCATGGTGCGGGCCAACTGTGGTCAGGTTGATGACAAGTATGCATGAGGGGGTCCTCGAGGTGTGTGGAAGAGAGGGGTGTGAGACATACGGTATTCCGGGATGGTGAGCACACAACTTTACCCAGGTTCGAATCCACCGGCTTTGGACGGATCCTACTCCTGCTAGCAATCTAGTAATATGGCAGAGCCGGAATATGGGTTACAAGGGTTTCGCTTGTGCGAGTTCAGATTGTAGACTATTGTGGGGTGCCATAAAGGCTTTTCCTAGGACGTCTTATATAGATATCTGGACTAGGGTTTACAGGAGAGACCTATCCGACTATGACTAAGATTCGTTTACAGAGTACATCTTGAACTACAAGTAACACTACATGCCTATGTCGGTAAGTCTTCTAAGCCTTCCCATAGCCGGACTGGACTCTGTCTCTTCTCCCTGACTGGGCCATCTGTGAAGCAAAGCTCTAACCTGAAGTGGGCCACCTTGGTCAGCGAGGCACAGTGAGGATACCTATAAAGTATATCCCCAATAGCCCCCAAGCGGGGCGTGTTGATGTTTGTGATGTTGATGATGAAATGCCTCAAGATGCCATAAGAAGAATGGGTGCAGGATTCATCCACCCTGTTGTGGAACCCCTTGTGGCGGATCGAGAAGAAGTATGATCTACTCAAGTGGAGCCCTCATCTTCACAGCATCAAAAACCTCCTATTGTTGAAGCCAATGATGACGCAAGCCGAAGACAAGCTGAGAACCCTCACCATGTTGATCAGGCTGGAAGCTCCAAGCCTGATTATCTAGCCTCTCCATTGACCGGATTCTCTAGCCCTGCATAGTTAATTGCACAAGGAAGATTCATTGAATCGTCCGCAAGATCATCTCGATGTATCTCAAGGAGTATGCCTGATCAAGACCAAGATCAACCAGTGCCTCACGATGATGAGAAAGAACCCATTGATGATCAAGGTCAAGTTGAAGGTCAAGACGAGGACCAAAATGATGAAGAGATCCCCACAAGAAACAACAAGGAGATCGAAGCTCGTCACAAAGTTAGAGTGGATAGAATGTTGGAAAGAAGAGACCACACTCTTGAGAATGTTCTTGGTGATCTAAGGAATGGAATGTCCACTTGAGCTCAATGAAAGCATTTTGGTGAGCATCAAGCTCATATATCCATGGTGGAGCCCGTGTGAAGCTCTTGAATATTCATATTGGTTAGAAGCCATGCATAATGAGCACAACAACTTCGAGAGAAACAAAGTTTGGAAGTTAGTAGAAAAGCCCAAAGGTTGCCGCAATTTTATTGACACTAAATGGATATTCAAGAACAAGCAAGATGAACATGGAATTGTTGTGAGGAACAAGGCAAGATTGGTAGCTCAAGGGTTCTCTCAGATTGAAGGCATTGATTATGGAGAGACCTATGCTCCCGTGGCTCGCCTTGAGTCCATATGTATCCTTCTTGCATATGCTGCACATCAAACTTTAAATTGCAACAAATGGATGTGGAAAGTGCTTTTATAAATGGTCCATTGCATGAGTTGGTTTATGTTAAGCAACCCCCAGGGTTCGAGGATCCCAACTTCCAAAATCACGTCTACAAGCTTCATAAGGCGCTCTATGGGCTTAAACAAGCTCCACGCGTGTGGTATGAGCACCTGAGAGAGTTGTTGTTTGGCCGTGGGTTTGATGTTGGGAAAATTGATCCCACTCTTTTTACTAAGAAAGTTAACGAGGAGCTTTTCGTTTGCCAAATATATGTTGGTGATATCATCTTTGGTTCGTCTAACAAAGCATTTAATGATGAATTCTCAAAGCTTGTGACTGACAGGTTTAGGATGTCCATGATGGGTGAATTAAGGTTATTCCTTGGTTTTGAGATCAAGAAAGAGGAGGAACTTTATTTAATAAAGCTAGGTATACTCAAGACATGCTCAAGAGGTTCAACATGAAAGAACTAAATGGAGCTCCTACTCCCATGGTAACCAAGACTCGTCTTGAACTAAATCCAAATGGTAAATATGTGGATCAAAAGGTATACCGATCTATGATTGTTTATTTGCATTACCTTTGTGCATCTAGACACGATATAGTATTAAGTGTAGGAGTATGTGCAAGATATCGAGCGGCTCCTAAAGAAATCGACTTAATGGCAGTCAAAAGAATCTTTCGATATATGTTCATACCCCAAACTATGGTGTGTTGTATCCTAGGGGCTCAACATTCTCTCTTTGTGGGTACACAGATTCAGTTTGGGCTGGTGACAAGGATGATAGGAAATCAACCTCCGAGGCTTGCCAATTTCTTGGTAGGTCCTTGGTGTGTTGGTCCTCTAAGAATCAAAATTGTATATCTCTCTCCACCGCCGAAGCCGAATATGTGGCAGTCGCTAGTGCATGCACTCAATTGTTATGGATGAGGCAAACTTTAAAGGAATATGGTATCCATTGTGACAAAGTGCCTATTTTATGTGACAATGAAAGTTCTATCAAGATTGTCTACAACCCGGTGGATCATACAAGGACGAAGCATATTGAGATTCGTCATCATTTCATTAGAGATCATGTTGCTCAGGAAGATATTGAGCTATCTTACCGATATTTTCACGAATCCTCTTGATGAAGCAAGGTTTTGCTATTTGAGGAATGAGCTAAATATCATAGATTCAAGGAATTTGACTTGATCATCTTGCATACTCACCTATATCTTGATCCTTCTTTGGTTTAGGTGTGGGCATGGAGATAAGGGAGTGTGGTCCTAATCCATTGGGCTATCACTCCCTCCATAATGCCAAAAGTAATAATGTCATACTTGTTATATAATTTGTATGATAAGTGGGCTTCAATGACGAGTAGTGTCTATGAACTCAGGATATATCCTCGCGGTGTCATGAGACATACACTCAAACATTGTGGCTATGGCCCCCGACCCTCTCATTATGGAGAGGTTACATCTCATTGATAATTTTTGGTTATTCTTTTAGTCGGTTGTTTCATGTCTTTCCTTTCATTGTGGTTTAAGATCTTTGCAGTATGGTATCTTATCCCAAGCCTTATTCCCTTCCCTAAAAACATGTTTTCTATCATATATGTCCTCATGCACTTAAACTGGAAGTTTTGGTCGAAGAGGGCCGGAGTTTCCGGTGCTTTCACACCAGAATCTCTGGTCAGTCCGGAGTTTCCGATCCCACGGACCGGACTCTCCGGTCTGAGATGGTTTTGGGCACTGAGTAAAGGGAGGCTAGGGTGAGAGAAACACCTAGTTTCTTTCTTCAACCCCTGACCTTCCCCCACTCACTCGTCGCCTCCTCCTCCAAAATCGCCGGCATGTGGCCATGTTACCACTGGGATCCGCTGTGCCGCCGGCCCCCTCCACCCTCTTCATCCTTCGGCCATTCCCCACTGGTGGATTTACTTTGACAAATCTGGTACATTTTCTCTCACCATGAACCTAGGGTTCATCCCCTTTTCTTCTTTTGATCAATGTACCAATTTCTTCCACTAGGAATCTCACTTTTGCGGGCACTCCTATCACATTAGCTCTGTTTCCTTGCTCGATCTGTTCGAAATAAGTCTCCCACAGCATCCTTCGTGCAACTCATTCTTCGGACCAGAGTTTCTAGTCTCTCAGACCGGAGACTCTGGTGTGCTTTTTGCATAGACCGGAGATTCCAGTGTTGCACGCCGGATACTCCGGTGTGGTATACTTCTGGCACATCAAGCAAGGGTTTGAGGATTTTGTCTTGAATCATGTACATATATGCTTATCTACATGTTTTCCCCCTTCCTCTATATTGTCAGGTGGCTCTGGTTCGCGTCGTGCACCTCGCACCAAGGCCAAGTCCAAAACGAGGGTGCCCCAATATGATGGGGCTGACTCGGTTGTTGTGCCTTCTACCCAGAGACAGCAGGCCAGAGATGTTTCCTATATGCAAAGGGAAGCTGAGCGCGTTGAGGATGAAGCCTGTGCCAAGAGAGCCAAGTATGACAACTCGCAGTCCTTAACCAACATGTCCAAGAAAGAATATTGTGAGCTATGCATGATGAGGTTCTTTGACATGCCAAGAACCAGTGATGACCCATGCTATTGGAGGAGGGAGCAAAAGGTGTTCATGAAGGATATCTATGGCAAACTCACCAATTCCCCGGTTTGTCCATAGAGGTATATGGACTTTGCCTACATGCGTGCAAATGACTATTTCACGGAGGCTCTTTGGATCACTTGGAAGCTTGGGCTGCATGGTATTATGGAGATCCATGAGGACAATAACATTACCCTTGTCCAACAATTTTATGCCACAATTGTATTTGATCATGATGAGGCAAGGACCATGACATGGATGACTGGTAACGTCCGCTGCACTATAAACTTCTATGATTTCACCGGAGCCATTCACCAGCCTTTCAGTGGCATGTATGTTCCTATTGGTCACTGCATGCATGATGCCGCTCTTGGCAAAGATAAAGGCAAGCTCGCACCTCTCTATGGGAGCAATGCCACTATTGGGGAGCCCAAGGGACTCAATCCTCTCTACAATTTGTTGTTAAGGATCTTTCGCCACACCATTGCTCCTATTGCTGGAAATGATGATGCTATTCGGGTGGACTTGTCAAATTGCTCCATCATGCTCACAAAGTGGTTTGTGCTGGGCCTACTGTTGAAGGATACAACATTGATGTCATGGATTTCATTTTTTATGAGATGTATGATGCCATACTTTTCAGAAAATCTCCCCCGTATGCAGCTCTTATGATGAGGCTCACCAACACTCAGCCTCGTGGTTCACCTCTTGCCCTTCCTCCTAATATTGAAGAACATGTCTTCGTGGCCATCCAAAGGAAAGGGAGGATGGGTCCTGCTCCTTGACAGCACTATGCTAGTGAGGATGAAGAAATTTCTGAGGCAGAGCGGGCTCCCACTCCTCCAAGGGGCTCTAGAAGGAAGACTGCCAACAATGTTCCTTTGCCACCTGTCACTCGTGATTATGTCCGGGAAAATATCAGGAAGGCATCCTTTTGGGAGAAGACACGATGTTGCATGAATGTGGATATTCACAAAGAACAGCATGCACCTTGTAAATGTAGTCGCAGAATTGAGAAGCCTCTTAAGGAGATGAAGGCTCAAGGTGAAGAGGAAGAATACAATGATGAGCATGGGGCTGGACCGTCTGAGGAATTGGATAACACTCTCATTTGGTTCATGGAACACAAAGAACAACAACTTGGTTGATTGGAAGATCTTCTCTGAGGTCACATCTGGCTTTGGTTCTCAGGATATATCCTCCTGCCGCCCTCATGGCAAAGGCCCCAAGTGTGATGATGACTATGAGGAGGATGAAGACGATGACGACGACGATTGACTCCTTTGGGACGCTAGCTTGGTCTTTTCCCTTTTTAGCGTCTCGATGCCAAAGGAGGAGAAGATGTCTATTAGGATCATACAGGATTTGCATGGATTGGGAATAAGTTGCTTCTTATTTTCTTATGCCCTTTTATCTTAAATTTCGAACATTTTCTTTACTGGTCTGGTTCTTGTGAGACTATCTCCTTTGTGTGTGGACATGATATGCCCGGTTCATTATTGTAATGGTAAATACTCAGGTGGTAACCTCTCTACTCTATGTAAGCCTTTACCTTCTATTCCCTGATATGCTTTATATTACATATATATCTTGCTGCACATCGTTAGGGGGAGCATAGTTACGTTCCCTTTTTTAAGAATATCATGCAAAACCTCTTGTTGTCATCGAACACCAAAAAGGGGGAGATTGAAAGGAAATTTATTGTCCTAGTCAGTTTTGGTGTTAGTTAACAACTTGAGGACCCTTTTTATTGTGTGCTAATGGTTTTAGGTTAATCTACTGAAAAGTGAAAAGTCTGCAGCAATAGGAAATATCCCTAGCTGAAACAAAGTATACATGGAAGGTTCAGACCAGAATCTCCGGTCTGGGCAGTCCAGAGTCTCTAGTGTGAAGTCAAAGGCCAGAATCTCTGGTGTGCAAAGACCGGTGTCTCCGCTGTTGCCAACCGGAGTTTTGGCACGAGTCTCCTGTGTGATCCTCAAAACCAAGTCCGAGCCATTGTGTATAGGGGTCCATAGATTCTCCAGAGATGGACCGGAATCTCCGGTGTGAGATGATTACTGACCGGAATCTCTGGTCTCTAGACTGGAGTCTCCGGTGTGGTATTTCCCCAACAGGTAGAAAACGGTTTGAAAGGAGTGGGCCTATAAAAAGGGGACTCGATACCCTACAACAAGTTGCTCGTCTCAGAAACGAAGAACACCCAAAGTAGAGCCACCAAATCAACAAGATCACCCCCTCCACCATTCAAAGTTGTTGATCTTTGGAGAATCGAAGGAGGAGGCCTTGATCTACATCTTCACCAAAAGAGATCTTCATTTCCCCCTCTTTCACTTGAGGGCCCCTTGATCTAGTGCTTCATTGGACACCCAAGGCCTTGATTTGGTTCTTGCAAGCTTGTCTTTGACTATTGTGATAGCTTGCTTGCATTCAGGAGCCTCCAATTTAGTTGTGGATGTGTGCCTCGAACTTGTTGCAAATGTGTTGGTTTCAACCTCGAAGGTTACCAATATAGTGGAAGAGTGAATCGATCCCTTTGGGGTGAGGTTCACCAGAGAACAAAGGAGGCCTTTAGTGGCGTTGGTGGTTTGAAACCACCCTCTCTCCAAATGCAGACGTACTTCCCCTCAAAAGGAAGGAACTGCAGGAAATCATCTGTCTGTCTCTACGTGCTCCATTTTGGTTACCTCTATCATTTACCACACTTTACTTATATCTTGCTCTTGCTTAGTTAGTTGTGCTAGTGTGACGTATAGGTAAATTCACCTTAGTTGCATATCTAGAGAATTTACCTTTTGTGTCAACCCCTTAATTGAAAAAGAGCAAAATTTGAAGTAGGACCTATTCACCCCCGCTCCCCCTCTAGGGGCCCATATAATCCTTTCACCACAGACAAAGACTTTGATCAATGCAGCCACGAACAGAAAGAAGAAGAAAATATAGATAATTCTCAACCATATGTTAGTAGAAGGATCAGGATACCTTACCTACACCGACCACAACTGATGATCTTCCATTCAAAAGAAAGAGTCACACTATGAAACTAAGATATGCAAGGATCCCTGCCAAGAAGAGGAAGACTACTGAGAAGATTGTCAAACACTGAACGAGATGATGATGATATATTATATTTATGTCAGTCGAGACAAGACACGCGCCACCTTTTGAAGGGGTTCCATAGCAGAAAAAATCCTTCGTTGAAATGGCCTAACTGCCTAAGATCTATGTATGTAGTAATGTAGTAACGACTAGAGCGTATAGAATACATACCCTTGTAGACCGTACACGGTTAACGTTCCGAGAGGAACGTGGTTGCAGTAGTCGAACCCGTGGTCAACCTCAAGGTCATGAAGCTCCTCGCAGGTCACCCCTTGCTCCTTCTTCATCATACAGTAGCTCTAGATCATGTCATCCAAGATGCCGGTCTTGCAACACCCTCGAGGTTTCCTACACATCCAGTGCACGATGACAACCTCTGACGCCTTGATCCCTGCCGGGAGTGTGAAAGTAGATCTCCAGCTTGGAATCCCCGCAGCGCAATGGCGTGCTGCAGGTGCGATGTCTCTTACGCATACAGTCCTTTCTTGGGACTGTGCAGACGCATGGAGACAACTAGAGAGAGAGGGGATAAAATTCACGAAGGAAAAATGCCTTAGAAAACCTCTCATATTGGTGTGTTTTATCCCACCCATGGGACCCCTTTATATAGGCGGAGGGGAGCGTGCCCTCTCCATTAGGTTCCCCATGTGGGACTAATTAATAAAGGGAAAAGGGAGAAAAAGAGGGTTCTAGCCGGCTGGGCCAAAGGGGCAGCCGGGTGGGCCACCCCGCCAGTGGCCTAGCCAGCGAACAACAGTAGCCAGGTGCACACAGTGCAGCTCGCGACCGGGTGGACCGACGCTGCCCAACCCGTGGCCCGCTAAGCGGTGCAGCGTGCGAGGCGCCAGTCAGCGCTTTGCCACCCGCGTGCGCTGGCCCCGGTGCGCGCTAATGCGGCGCTGGCGAGCTGGTGGCCAGTGGTGGCAGCAGCTCGGGTGGGCCAGTGTGCCCTAGCTGCCCGCCAGCGTAGCGCCTGGTGGCCTGGCTTTCCGCTTGCGGCCCACCGCACGTGCGCACGGCCAATACTATGTGCCGCCCAGTTCAGCGCCTAGCTACGTCCGCCCACTCGCCTGTGTGGGCCACCTGGCCCACATGCAGTGGCTATTTTTGCTAATTCCTTTCTTTTTTCATGGTGACTTTCTCCTAGGACATTTTCCTCCAGGGTTTTGTCCTAATGAGAAAGTTTCCATATAAATGCATATATTAAATTGTCATTTATCTGAAACACCTTTCGGCCTTTTCCTTTCTTCCTTTCTCTGAACAACTTCGAATATCTCCTTAGAACAATTCTAGCTTTCTCTTTCTCTACTGTGATTCCAACTTATAGAGTATCTCTAGCTCATTGTACCCTTAAGTGTATTTGTCCACAGCTCAGGAATGGCAAATACATGATCCCATCAATGATCAATAGTAGGACCGAGATGCCCATAATGACCCTTGTGCATTCCACGATGAATATGTCATTTGAACCATAAAAAGTCAAGTCCAATTCCCTTTGTTTCTCCCAGACGACTTGTCCGAGATCTGATCATTGGTATCACACACCTTGTTCAATATCATTACTGACAGGTTCTGTTTTACTTGTTACCATGATATTACATCCCCATGACCCAGTCACATGTTACAACTTTATGGATATAATCTCACCAAGTCGGCCGTATGTATCTTACCCAGCACCTGGGTCAACAAATCCCGGTATTGAGTCATATGTCATCTAGTGTTCCTCTAGAATACCTAATGTACATGTTTATGATCACAGTTTAATAGAGTCACCTTTGATGCAGTTAAGGAAGCCTCGGGAGACAATGAGTAATATGATCTCATGGTCTAAGGAGAAGGAGACTATGTTTCTAACTATTGCAACAATGAAATCTATGACTTGATCGTGTCACAATCTTTGGGTAATGTCCATCACATCATTCACCAATGATATGACCTCGTTGTCAATTGGCATAAAAGCTCCGTGATCAGGAAACCTTGATCATCGGTTGCCCAACGAACTAGTATGAATATAGGCTACTAGGGACTTGGTTTCTTTCATACCACACATGTACCAATGTTTTTTCCACTTGATACAGTTATAGCACAATATGAAACTATTACGAACTAACTAAGATATGACAATAAAACCCATTTATTATTTGCCTCTAGGGCATATCTCCTTCAGTCTCCCACTTGCACTAGAGTACAAATAATCTAGCTCTCATTTTACTAATCATAAACCATGTGTTTATTGATCATGCATGGTCATGGAAAACGTCATGTCCATGTTCTGTTTTACCAGATCATTATGTCTTTTGCAAATCATAAATGTCTTCCTAATTTTAACATTTACACCATTATCTCATAATGGGTTGAAGTATTTGTTTGGTGAAAAAGTGAGATATTGTTTCTAGTGTGTACAATGATGGTCGATCATTCAATTTAACTTTAACTATTGTCACGTAAACTTTGAAACACACTTAGCAGAAGTCGAACTTGATTAGCTAAAACCTATACTTCTATATCTATGTAGATCCTAGTACATAAAATGGAACTATGTTCCTAACTTCGCTTCTTACCATTTAAGGACAGAATTAATTATGGTTCAGTGATTAACTCAGGAATCACCTTAAGACATGTTCTTATAGTTAAGAGCTTGTTCTGCCAACCAGAACCTTCGGTCACATTGCGTCGAGTATAAAATATAGTTATATGGAAGAACCTATGACTAAAGCATAGGAGATGCAACACACCTATTTCTCTCTTTTAACCATAGTTGTATTAATAAGGCTAACTCAATTCTTCATACAAGTAAGAACTTCTTTCTTACCTTGTTCCATTCTAAACTACTTCAAAATCTTTTCTAGGATATTCTAAACATTTTCAGAATGAAGCCAAAAAGCATTCGACAACAATGTTCACTAAACTTACCAATCTATCTCAATAGATCTTGTTGTTTAATAATGTCGTGGTGGTGTCACGACAGGTGCCATGGATAGGCTAAAGGTGGGGACAATATGCACTAGAGGAATCCGGGGAGGGATAGTGTGGTGATTCCACACACATATGCTTTGTATTCGATTGATTTCCCAGGTTACAAATGCTCCTTGAGCTGTATTGGGGAGAGGAGGAAGAAGGAACTCTCTTACTCTCACCTCTAGATAGCTCTCAAGAACCAAGCACTAACCAAGTAAAACTTCCCTCACAAGAGATCAACCAGAGACCAACCCTTTCTACAGAGGCCCTAGCCCTCCTTATATAGGGGTGGCTAGGTCTCCAATTAGGGAATACGTGGAGGCATATTCCAAGGAATATGTCTCTTACCAAAATAGTAAACCGATCGGGTCACTTTTCCCCGTTGTAAGCCATGCAGAGACTACGTGAGCCTCTGCGGCGCCGGCGTCATCCGACACAGGCAACGTCACCCTTGTCGGCCACGCCTCGGTGGTCCTAGCCACTGTCCGCTTCGCTCATGCTCCAGCATATAGTGACCTCCTTTTGACCAGCGAGATACCTTCCTTCTCTTGCAAGCCTGATATAACCCGGATCATGCCTAGTTAATCTGGCCGCACCTGTTCCTGCATACAAGTTAGATACATCCTGCCGACATATGACATAGGTCGGTTGGGACTCAGTTAGGCGGACATCCTCCGGTCCGGGTTACCCCGTGATTCGGCCTGCCTTGAGGTGACTCGGCTAGCACTTGCTTTGACCTTGCCATACCTCGGCTAACTCGGCCTTTATACCCCGGCGTGACACTAGTGGTATCCCCCCAACATTAGTCCCCGAAGCTGGCGCGGTCTTAGCAGCCTCAGCCGCTAAGGCCACAGCAGGCTCAATTTTACCGAGCCTTTTGCTCCTTTTTTGAGTTATCTCATAGTCCGGACTCCATAGGCTAACTTTCCCTTGGCACATTCCAAGTTTTCACTCGCTGGCCGGGTCATCCTTTGGTTATCCAGGTTATTCTTCCTTCTCTTTTACGCTATCTCACGTGGAGGGTAATCATTATCTCGCCTCATTTGAAGGGCATGCGCCAGTAACTGCCGCAGTTAATGTCAGATATTACTGTTGCACACGTCACATCGTGTCTGTCTCCTCGTTAACTATGTCATAACGTCACATCGTGGGATCCGCTGCGCCCTGTGGCCCTTCCTGTGGCTCGTTGCTGATTGGCTGATCCGGATTAAACATGGCCACACTGTGTGGCCCTTGCACACCGCACGATCCCACTACCCCGCTGGGGCATGGTTAAATAGGGGAGGGGCTCGCCCCTTGGGACTTTTCCCCATTCTCGCGCCCCTCTGCCTCTTCTGCTTCTTCTTTCTCCTAGCGACAGGGCCGCCACCGCCGCACCGTTCCTGGCGCACCAGCGTCGCCGCCACCTCCGCGCATCTCCACTGCCACGGGTCCACGCCAGTCCAAGGTACTGCCACCCACCGCCGATAGGGCCAGTGAGGATAGCGACCTAGTCATTACCGAAGAGGAGGTCACCGTCGCGGAACAGGAGATGGAGGAGGATGCGGAGAACACCAAGCGCGGCGCCTAGGCTGGGTCCTGGGTATGCCAGGACGACCTCGACTGGCTCTACCGTACGCGGCGTATCCCGGAGGGTGTCGTTGCCCGCCTCGCCACCGAGGAGCTCGCTCCCTCACCCAATCCGGGTGAGTATGTAGTGTTCCTCTCCCACTTCCAGCATGGGTTCGGCCTCCTCGTCAGTAACTTCTTCCACTATTGGCTCAACACCTACGAGCTTCAACCGCATCACCTTCCGGCGAATGCCATCACTTCCCTTTCTGCCTTCGCTTCCACCATAGAGGGCTACACCGGATTGTGGCCCACTAAGGAGCTCTGGATCCGTTTTTTCGGTCTGCGCCGAAACGTGATTCCGAATAAGGAGCTTGACCCGGAGGACAAGCAACTCACACAGTTCGGCGCTGCCTCTATTTCCCCTCAAAAATAGTCCGTCTTTCCCCGGGTCACGGGGCTTGATTCTTGCAAGGGCTGGGCCCGAACCTTCTTTTATGTTAGAAATAGCACGAAAGAAGATCTGATCCGGTTGCGCCCTTACACTCCGGGTCCTCCTAATCTGGATCTGTGGGACCGGATCCCCAAGAAACCCACAGTCCTGCTGAACCAAGTCAACAAACGGTTCCAGGAGCTGAAAGACGCCAAGATGTGCAACAAGGATGCGATGATCACTTTCGTTCGCAACCGGATCTCCCCTCTCCAGAAACACAGACACAAGTTGTGCCATATGAGCTGGCGCCTTGACCCCAACCGGACTTCCTCCTTTGACTTGAGCAACACCAAGATATATCGCCGGGTCAAGGCCCTCTTCACTACTGACAAGAACTTCTCCGCTGATTGGGAGTGGGGAGTTGAACATTTCTGCTGAGACAGACTTCCTCCTGTGGTAATTCTTGTGTTCCAGTTTCTTTCCGAGTTATATTCTATGTCGGAGTATGTTGTTTATCTGATCTCTTTGTATTTCTGTCTCAGCTGTTTCTTCAGCAAACTCTTGAAGATGGTGCCGAGCCTTCGCTCAAATGGGCAAAGGATCGAGTTGCCTCAGACGAGGAGGAGCCAGATCAGGAAATGTTCCTGCCACTCCCCGACGCGACCAAGCGGCACACCGCTAAATTCTCTTCCATTAGAGATTGGCCTGACGATGAAGATGAATCCGACATTGAGGTGATGGAAGCATTTGACGTTGTCCCCCTTTCTTACGCCTTTCCGGCATCAGCTAACCCCAGTGGGCAGATTCATGAAGATCCTCCTCTCGCCACGGGCGAACCTGTTCTGGTTGCGTCCAAGAAAAGGGGAGATGCATCTGCTTCTTCTTCCAGACCTTCCAAACCAACAAAGAGACGAAAGAAGTCCGCAGACAAAGCTGCCACCAAGCCTACGACCAAGGCCATAACCCGGAGAGCTCGCAAGCCCAAGGAGCCTTTGACCTCTGATGATTAATTCATTTCTTCCTTATCCAATTTTCTGCTTCGTGCCTTTCTTCTATTGTAACTTATTGTTCGTCGGTTGATTTGGCAGGGCTGTGGTGGAGGTTCCTCAGAGCAGATCTGGCATCGCCTCGACGCTCCGACATAGCCCTTCTCCCCCTCATGGCGACGATTCTCACCCGCTAATCCCCATTCAAGAGGGTTCAGCGGCTACTCCGGGTCCTAGCCCACCTCGTCAAGAGGAGGGTAACCTCAGAGCAGGGGGAAATGGTTCTGCCGAGGTGGCTCCCAGCTCCTCTTTGGCTCAGCCGCAACCAGCCACCACCGAGGTACCTACAGCACCCCCGCCAAGATCAACACCAGCGCCAGCAACACAAGTACCAGCAGCACCAACTCTTTCCGCCTCGTCCGAGTCTTCCAAGACTCGGCGAGAAGACACGTCTAACACCAAGGCTGTGCCCAAGGGTAAATCCGCAGCCCAAACCTCAACTTCACAGCAGCAGCCCAAGGGCAGGAACTATCGAAGCTGGGCAGCGCACGCTTGCGTCTATGCTTCCGTAGAAGACCCCTCCGACGAAGGATACCTCTGCCAGGTCAGCTGATGCGCAACTTGTCTTGCACACCTGCCCCGCTGCTGCCCAAATTGAGAGGAGTGAGGCCCATGCCAAGGGTTTAGTCGCGCCCCATATGCTTAGCAGAGAGCGCTATCCTCCAGCCTTGATCGAGTTTGTTAACAACTGGAACAAGGCAGAGTTCGTCCACAACGACGATCTCCTGGAGAAATTTGGGCCTGCCGAATTTGCCGCGCAGATGAACACAGTCGCCAAGGCTATAAACCTCACGGGTCGGATGATGGAGGTACGCTACTTCGCCTTTTCTTTAACATGTACTAGTGCTTAGTTATATAACCATTAGCCCTCGAGCCTCCAGGGGAGTTACTCGGTCGGATGCTCCTTAGAGAATTAGTGTAGCTCCTTAGTAACTTCGAATATGCACACACCTAGAGCCGGGTTAAGTTCCACTTGGCCTGGATCTTGTACACTTCGAATATGCACACATATAGAGCCGGGTTAAGTTCCACTTGGCCCAGATTCTGTACACTTCGAATATGCACACACCTAGAGCCGGGTTACGTTCCACTTGGCTTGGATTTTGTACACTTTGAATATGCACACACCTAGAGCCGGGTTAAGTTCCACTTGGCCCGGATCTTGTACACTTCGAATATGCACACACCTAGAGCCGGGTTAAGTTCCACTTGGCCTGGATCTTGTACACTTTGAATATGCACACACCTAGAGCCGGGTTAAGTTCCACTTGGCCCGGATTTTGTACACTCCGAATATGCACACACCTAGAGCCGGGTGAAGTTCCACTTGGCCCGGATTTTGTACACTTCGAATATGCACATGATCAAATTAACTTTGCTTTTCACAGGTTACCACCAATCGCCGGAGCGCTGAGTTTCAATGCCTCTTAGACACACATAAGGCACTGCGCGCAAAACATTCAACACTTCCTGCTGAGTTCGAGAAAAGGGGTAAGTTTTCTCCATATCTTTTTTCCCATCTTTCTTTGTTTTTCCCGCCGTACTAATTCATCATTCGGATTGCACAGCTGGAGTTGAAGCTGAGAACACCATCATGCGGAAGAACCTGGACCAGATAAAAGGTAAGTCCATTTCTCTTAGTCTTCTTTTGTGCCCTCTCTCCTATTCTTCTTGGCTCGGCAGATATTCATACCTTGGCTTTGCCGGGTCAACGAATTATTTCAGCATCTCTTGAAGATAGTGTGCCCGTGCCTGATATGATGCTGCATTTTCTCGAACAAGCATGGCAGCATCAGGCCGAACTCAAGAAGAAAGATGATGAGCTCGCCCTCCTCCGGACCAAAAATGATGAGATTGCCAAGCTTAAGGAAGAGATGAAAAAACTCAAGGCGCTCCACAAATCCGAGATGGATAAAGCTGGCCAAGATTTTATTGAAGAGCGAGAACGTCTCAACCTCCAAATTTCCAAGGATCAAGAACTGCTGAAGGAGTCCGACACTAATTTTGAGTCGGCGAAAGCTGAACTTGTGCAACTCCGGGAGAGGCGTGATAACTGCACCAAGGAGCTGACCCAGATCCACAGCCATATTTCTCGTAAGTTCGTTTTCTTCAGCCGGCATGAATCTCTCCGGATCTTCTCCCTCACCTGCTTCACTTGTCTTGTTTTCAGACAAATTTCCGGAGGGTTATGCCATTGCAACCACCGCCGTCGCCAAGTTCCGTGAGAAGAGGGGTACCCCAGTTGGTCCTGACGCTGGAATCATCCCCTATGACATGGAGGAACTGTTGGTCAGCTTATCTTCTCGCGTCGAGATTGTGAAGAACTATGGTAAGGATATCCTAGATGTGGCAATTCGGATATTCAATGCCTTTTGGCCTGATGAAGATACTCCGGAGGGGCCAACTCTCTTATTTCCAAGTTAATGGAGTGCGAGACCCAACTTGATCTTTGGAGGGAATTCGCTAGATGCGCCAGAGCTGAAATCGTCCTCCACTGTGTGCTCACATGGTATGAGAAAATCAATCTCAATCTTCTTGAGTGGATGCGCACTGGATCAAGGTGGTCCAATCATCCGGATTGGATAGCTTGGCGCAAGGCTTGCGCTCATAGCCTCATTCAGTATGCCCCCATCCATCAATGGAACGAGGGACCAAGCTTCCTTGGCGCTACCGACGACGAAGATGGTTCAGGTGAGGAGGAAGAGGATGAAGCCTCGGACGTCGAAGAAGGTGAAGATGACACTGAAGCCGAGGCTAGAGTTCCACCTGCTGGTGTCGTGGAAATGGCCACGGCAGTCGCTGCCACTAGCAGCGATTGAGTGTTTCGTGAGGAAGAGTTGACGGCCATCTGCGGTGCGAGATGGGAGCGGATGCACATGGGTTTACCCAGGTTCGGCCCCCCGGAGGGTAAAGACCTACTCCTGTTGGATTAGATTATGAGAGAGCGAGTTACAGGGGTGGCGAGCTCGGTGGCTAGGCAGCGAGTCGCTTGAGGGGGTGTATGATGGAACTTAAGGTTCAAGGATACCCTAGGGAGGTTTATAAATGAAGCACCTCGCTAGGGTTTACAAGCTGTCCCCAAACAAGATAAGGATCCGGAGACTTTTGACCTAATCCTACTGGGCTTCCGCTATGCTTCTGGGCTTCTAGTCGCCAGTCGATGGGCCTTTCCTTTCTTCATGGTTCAGTCGTTGTCCTTCAGATGCACTCGTACGCCTTTCGGCCCACTCGGAACGTTCTGCTAGGCATACCCCCTTTGGCATATCCCCATCAGTAGTCCCTGAGGCCATCGTTGATGCAGGCGCGGGCGTTCGGAGTAGGCGAGCCCAATTTGGTCATCCAGTCGAGTCGGCGATGGACTCTATCAGAACCGAGGAAGATTACCCCAGGTTTCCACTCGTCACTTCAATGAACATTTCCGCCGCCCAGTCGTCGCTTCGGCGAGAGGAAAGACTGGCGGGTGGCGGGTAGACCAAAGGAGTTGGACCGTCAAACCTGGTCAAACTATCCGTTGGAATTTCCAACGGTAACTATGGCGCAATTACCGTGAGTAACGGCTATCCCGATTTTGGCGGGTGACGTTTCTGATATAAGGGGAGTGATGGCTTCAGCTCCGCAATTCTTCTCCGCACTCTTCATCCTTCCTCATTTGCTCTTCCTTCCTGCGTCCTCCGACTTGTTCTCCCCGAGTCGCGCGATTACACATCTTAGTCGATGGCGCCTCCCAAGGGCTCATGGGGGAAATCCAAGTGCACCACGGCCCAACTTAGATCCTTCGAGGACGCCGGGGTGCTTCGCAAGGGGAATTGGTGGGTTCCCCCTCCTCTGAGACCGAGCCGAGGACGCGACCCGGCGAGTTCATCTGCTTCACTAGTCATCTTGAGAGGGGTTTGGGGTTCCCCACCTCACTCTTCTTCCGCCGCTTCTGCGCGTATTACGCAATCAAGCCGTCAGATCTTGGTCCACACAGCATCGAGCAGCTGGCGATCTTCGTCGCCTTCTGCGAATGCTACCTTGGCTGCAAGCCATATTTCCCGCTATGGCTGGAGCTTTTTCACGGACGCATTGGGCGCAAGGCGTCCAGTGGCTTGATTCTGGCCGCAGGCGAGGTCACTTTTCAATTGAAGCCAAAGGCCAACTTCGTCAAGCTCCTCCTGCCAAAGAAGGCCGCCAACAAGTGGAAGAAGAGCTGGTTCTATGTCAAGGAAGCCACTCGCTCCGGCGAGGTGTCTCTTCCCGAGTTCGTCGTCAAGAGGAGCGAGCCCCGTCGATTGGCGCCGAAGAAGCTTCCTGAAGATCAGTGGATGGCCGTCGCAGAAATGATGGATCAGATCCAGAAGCTGAAGGACCAGGGGTTGATTCCGATCAACCTCTACAACCGCTGGCTCGGGCGGCGCCTGGTTCCGCTAGCGGCTCGACCGCACTGGATGTACGAATACAGCGGGAAGCATGACCCATCTCGAACCAGCAAGGAGTCATGGGAGGCCGAGGACTACAAGGCCGCCCTGAAGAAGATTACCGACGCGGAGTTCACCGGCGCGGCGGTCGGGGTCGCCCCGTACACTCCTGTGAAGAATGAAGCCCCCACAGTAAGTTCTCTTTCCAATCGCTACGTCCGTATCTCAATTTCAGTCTTCTCGCTTGGTGTTTTTTGACTCGTGGTGGTTCTCAGCTTTTTCAGGTATTGGAGGGCTGGCTCCCTCTGCTTGACGAAGAGGTTCCCCGGGAACTGGAGTAAGACTCCGAGGGGGATCCCTCTGACAGCGACGGGAAGGAAGAAGAGGTCCCTCCCCCAGCGCCTATGGCTCACAAGACCCGGATGCAGAGACAACAAGAAGCCGAAGCAAGCTGCAGCCTGGACGAGCTCGAAGAAGGCGACGAGGTCGCCCAGGATCAAACGTCCCGGCGCACTGCTACGCCATCGAAGCCCCCGCGCCGGCCCAAGTCGCCAGAGGAAAGGCCTGCTCACCGGCCAGGTCGTCGGTGGTGTTCGAGTTGGATGATGATTCCGACAACGAAGGATCTCCCGAAGTCTCGCACAAGGCCCCAAGGGACACAGTCGCCGCGAAGGGGTTGGAGGGTGAGGACACGGAGGTGGTGGTAGAGGTTCCCATGGCGACGATTGCGCCGACGACCTCGGGGGTTCCAAGCCAAGAAGCAGCCGAGGCGATGGCACCCAAGTCGCCACAGCCGTCAAAGGCGGCCGCATCGGAGCCGGAGATCCCGGCGACTGCAGCTTCATCATCAAGGAAGCCCTCGGTTTCGTGGGTTTCAGACGTCTTCGAGAGGGGGCTCAGTCGCAAGCTGGGTCCTGAGTTGGACAAGCCCACCCATATTAGCACCGGGCTTCGCGTCCTTCCAGTCGCTAAGTTGCAAGCTGGGTCCTGAGTTGGACAAGCCCGCCATAATTAGCACCGGGCTTTGCGCCCATATTGCACTTCCTTGTCCTAATTCGCCTTGCTCCTTTTGTGTTGTTGTTGTGTTGATTGAAGGGGTTCGTGCAGGTTGGGGGCTAAAAATATTGGTCGCCCTTCGGTGGCTAAGATTCCACCGGCCGCCGACCTTGGAGAGGGTGACCTGCCCAAGAAGAGGAAGGCCTCCGAAGATGTGGTGACCGCCGCGGTCGCGAAGAAGCAAATGGGGGCGTCGACGACGCTGCGACTAGGGGGAGCGCCACGGAGCCGGCTGTTGCGCCAGTCGCCAAAGAGGTTGTGGCGACGCGATCGGAGCCAACCTTGGCTGCGTCTGAGCCAGAGGCGCCGGTCCCGGCAACCAGCGCGCCCGCTAGGGCGTCGGCGACGTTCCCTCGTTTTATGGCGAAGGGGTTTCCAGGTGTGGTGGACACACAGTCTCCGCAGAGTCTGGAAATCGTGGATGCGGACATTGGGTCCCGCTGCGGGCGCACCTCCTTCACGATCCCGTCAACTGATGTCGGGGAGCTTCACAAGATGCTCGGCGCTGCTATTCAGGTATGACCAGTCCCCGAATTCCTAGTCGCTGAATTTCAGCGGCTAGGGATTGGTTTTCTTTTTCCTCCTTCTCCAGTCCCAGAGTTCCTAGTCGCTGAATTTCAGTGGCTGGGAACTTGGTTTTGCTCCTTTCCAGTCCCCGAATTCCTAGTCGCTGAGTTCCAGCGGCTGGGAATTGGTTTTGTTTTTCTTCCTCCTCCAGTCCCTGAGTTCCTAGTCACTGAATTTCAGCGGCTGGGAACTGGGTTTTGTTTTTTCAAATGCTTAGGTGAGTTCTTTGTTTGCAGGGATTACAAAGGGAGTCGACTGATCGGCAGGCTGCGAGAGAGCGCTTGGAGCATGACTTGCACGAAGCGCAGGAGGTGAACCGGTGGCTTCAGGAAGCTATTGGTGAGTGTCTACATCGTCTTTGTTCATCTCTTTCGGGTTTGAGCTGGTCGTGTATAGCGTTCTGATGTATTCTCGTGCAGATACTTTTCCGGCTGAGATCTCCAAGGCCCGTGATGGGTATGTTCTGGTCGCCGAGCTGGACGCGGCGAATGAGCGTGTAGCCTCTTTGGTCAAGGATTTGGAGGAGGCGAGAGCGGCCTCGGTTTCTTCAGAGGAACGAGCGAAGGCTGCCGTTGCCGCGGCTGAGGAAGAACGCAAAGCCACTGATTCCATCGTCGTGGGGTTGCACAACGAGCAGACTGCCTTGGAGAAGCACGTCAAGGAGAACTGCCGCAAACTGCTTGGTGAGTCTTTGTTTTGCTTGACCCTTTCGTCTTGTCCCTGCTTTGGGGATTTCATAGTTTCACTGACGTCTGACTTTGCAGCTGTCGTACACCAAAACGACCCGGTTGTGCAGACTTACAATGCCTCGCAGTGCGTGACTACCGTGGTGAATGCAGCCATGGCCTCGGCCTTGTCCGTCCAAGCGGCTCTCTAGGGCATGTCTCCCACTGAGGTTATCCCTAGGGGGCTGACGGAGGTGTGCCGCTATCTGGAGGAGGTACCCGCCGTTGTGGAGTGGATGACGCGCTCGGCGTTCAGGCACGGGGCCGCCACGGCGTTGAGCTTGGGTCTCGCCCATTTCCCCGATGACTTCGATCTTGACGATGTGACGAGTGGCTATCCGTCGGCTACCAGCACGGTGGAGATGTCGGAGGTGCTGAAGCTGACCGCGAAGGCCACTCCTTACGCCGATCGTGTCTTGGCGATGGGGGATCTGCTGCCATATCAGGAGACGGTGTTGGCGCCTAGCGACCCCAAGCCGGAGTACCGCGACATCAAGTCAGAGCAGCCCTTTCGGTCGTCATTGTCGAAGTCGCTGACAGCATACCCGATGAACCCGTGGCAGCCTTTTGTGCGCGTCAAGGGGGGTGGTGCTGCTTCGTCATCGGGGCCTATAGAGTAGACAATGTAATTTTCCAAGTTGTGATGAATGCCAAGTGGCGAATGCTATAAGATATTTTTGTAATATATGCCATGGGGGGTCAACTGACTCGTGTTTTGATGAGTAATGTAATTTGTATTTTTGCTTATGTATTGTTTTGATTGAGCGAGTCCCCGGGCGCGTCCACATTTTAATGGGGTATAACTCGATTGTATACTTTGTGTATTTGTTTTGTTTACGCGTTTGCTTTTATCCCTCGCATCCTCTGGTGGCGAGTCCCCGAGTGCGAGTAGGGCTGACTTGTGAGCGAGTCCTCGAGAGTGGTGCCTGACCGTATTGGTCGTGATCCTGTTGCAGGTTGTGAATGCGTTGTTTTTAACGCGTCTCCTCCCTGGCCCGGAGAGCCAGTCGCTTGGCGAGCCCTAGGCAGCTCTCTTACTTGGTGTGTTCCCAAGCTGCGTGGGGGTTCCCGTTTTGCGGAGTCCCCGTGCGTGGTACTTAACCGTTCGAGTCGCTTTGCGCGAGGGTGGGAGGGACAGAGCGCTGTGTGAAGCGTGTATCAGATGTCTTGGCTCGGTGGGCCTGTCGGGCTAGGCGACTCCAATGGCGGCTCCGGGTTGGCGTTTTTCGTGGACGACCCAAGGCCCGAATATTTCCGGTGACCTTGTGCCACACTACTTTGCCGTGTCGGTCGCTCGACCAGAGGTTGACTTCCGTAAGTAGCGTATTGCTCGCGTGTACGAGTGCGAGTGGCACAAGAATATGGTGAGTGGGCACAATTTGTGCGGTCCGAATGAATTTCATTATATGTTCCGATGGAGTACAGTGTGAGTTTCTAAGTATAGAACTTTCTGAGAAGGTTTACATTCCATGGCCTCCCGACCTCAAATTGGCCATCGCCCCGTATGTCGATGAGGTAGTAGGCGTCGTTGCCAAGGACTCGACCTATGGCGAATGGCCCCTCCCATGTGGGGGAGAGCTTGTGCATCCCCTTCTTGTCTTGGGCCAGTCGTAGGACCAGGTCGCCTTCCTGGAAGGTGAGAGTTTGCACTTGGCGGCTGTGATAGCGGCGGAGTCCTTGCTGGTATATGGTGGTGCGGGAGCGAGCCAGGTTGAGTGCCTCGTCGAGTTGATCGGTGCTGTCTTGGCGGGCGATCTCGTTGGCCGCCTCGACGTAGTTGGCGACTCGAGGTGAGTCGTGCTCCAAGTCTGTTGGCATCACGGCCTCGGCGCCATACACCATGAAGAAAGGCGTGAACCCGGTTGATCGGTTGACGGAGGTGCGAATCCCCCATATCACAGAGGGGAGCTCGTCGACCCAGCATCCTGGGGTGCGCTCGAGGGGCACCTGCAGTCGTGGCTTGAGCCCGTGGAGGACGCTCTGGTTGGCGCGCTCTGCTTGGCCATTTGATTCCAGGTGGGCGACTGATGCGAGGTCGAGTCGGATGCCGTGTTCCTCACAGAATTCCGCCATGGCCCCCTTGGCGAAGTTGGTGCCGTTGTCTGTTATGATGTTGTGCGGGTAGCCGTACCGGTAGATGAGTTCGCGGAGGAACTTGGTGGCCGTCTTGCTGTCGCACTTTTTGATCGGCTTGGCCTCGACCCATTTGGTGAACTTGTCGACTGCGACTAGGAGGTGAGTGAACCCAGACGGGGCCTTCTTGAACGGGCCTACCATGTCCATGCCCCATACGGCGAATGGCCACGTGATGGGGATTGTCTTGAGTGCCGAGCCAGGGAGGTGCGTCTGGTTGGCGTACTTCTGGCACCCGACGCATCGTTCGATGATGTTGGTGGCATCGGCGTGTGCGGTGAGCCAGTAGAAACCATGCCGCATGGCCTTGGTGACTAGCGACTTGGGGCTAGCGTGATGGCTGCAGTCGCCGGCGTGAATGTCCTGGAGGATCTTGCGGCCTTCTTCTGGCTATACACAGCGCTGGAACACGCCGGTCACGCTGCGCTTGTGGAGCTCGTCGTTGATGATGACGAAGGATTTGCAGCGGCGCACGATCATTCACGCATCTGTCTCGTTGCTCGGTAGGAGTTTGTGTTCCAGGAAGGCGACGTATGGAGCTGTCCAGTCGCTAGGTTCCACAATCATGGCGACTATGGCCGGTTCTGGTTGAAGTGGGATCCCGACGTCGATCTCCTTCGGTGGGATGACTAAGGGTTTGTGGATGATGTCGAGGAAGACTCCTACTGGTGGAGCCTATCGGGTCGATCCGATGCGGGAAAGGGCGTCTGCCTCCTCGTTTTTACGCCTGTCGATCCACTCGACGGAAAAGCCGTCAAAGTGTCCTCCCAACTAGTCGACGACTTGGCGGTACGCGATCATTATTGGGAGACATCATCGCACGTCCCGGCCACTTGGCCGGCGACTAGGTCGGAGTCGCCATAGCATTGTTGGCGGTTGATGTTCATCTCCTTGGCAGCTCTCATGCCGTGAAGGAGGGCCTCGTATTCCGCCATGGTGTTGGTGCAGGGCTTGAAGATGGGGTGGAGCACGTAGCGGAGCTTGTCTCCTTTGGGGCAGGTCAGTATGACCCCAGCCCCCGCGCCGTCGGCGTTCTTGGAGCCGTCGAAGTGGAGCGACCAGTAGTGGAGGTATGGGAGCTTCTCTGGCTGTTGTGCTTCTTCCTAGTCTGCGAGGAAATCAGCCAGGGCTTGTGACTTGATCGCTTTTCAGGGCTCGTACTTGATGTTGTGGACGCCGATCTCAACGGCCCACATGGTGACTCGCCCGGTTGCCTCGTGATTGCGTATGATGTCTTGCAGGGGCGCGGAGGTGACCACCGTGATTGGGTGCTCCTGGAAGTAGTGTGGGAGCCGCCGCTGTGCTCGGAATACCACGTACACTAGTTTTTGGTATTGCGGGTAGCGCTGTCGTGAGTCCGTTAGGACTTCGCTGATGTAGTATACGGGGCGATGTATGGGGCGCTCCTTTCCCTCTTCCGGTCATTCAACGACCATCACGGCACTGACGACTCGATTGGAGGCCGCAACGTAAACGAGCATTGGCTCTTTGTCGAGTGGCGCGGCGAGTAGTGGTGCCGCAAGTAGCACTTCTTTGAGCGCTTTGAGTGCGTCGTCGGCCTCCGTGTCCCATTGGAACGTTGGGTTCTTGCGCATCAGGCGGTAGAGGGGCATTGTCTTCTCGCCTAGTCGGGAGATGAAGCGACTGAGGGCCGCGACTCGCCCTGCCAACTTTTGGACGTCACGCAGGCACTCGGGTTTCCCGAGTCGCGTGATGGTGTCGATCCTGGTGGGGTTGGCTTCAATGCCTCGCTTGGAGACCACGTATCCCAGAAGCTGTCCGGTGGGTACGTCGAAGGTGCATTTTCCAGGATTCAGCTTGATGTTGTACCTCCGCAAGTTTGCGAAGGTTTCAGCTAGATCGGCGAGCAGATCGTCCTGGCGGGTGGATTTTACCACCACGTCGTCGATGTAGACATGAATGTTGCGGCCAATTTGGCTCGCTAGACACTCCTACATGCACCTCTGGAATGTGGCGCCTATGTTCTTGAGGCCGAACGTCATGGCCGTGTAGCAGAATGCGCCGAATGGCGTGATGAATGCCATCTTCTCCTCGTCTTCGACCGCCATCTTGATCTGGTTATAACCAGAGTAAGCGTCGAGAAAACACAGCGACTCTAATCCCGCGGTCGAGTCGATGATCTGATCGATGCGTGGTAGGACAAACTCCTCCTTCGGGCAGGCGCTGTTGAGGTTGGTGTAGTCAATGCACATTCTCCATGTGTTGTTCTTTTTGAGAACCAGGACTGGGTTTGCCAGCCACTTGGAGTACTTGATTGGCCGGATGAAGCCTGTGGATAGCAGGCGCTGGACTTCCTCGGCGATTGCTTGGCGGCGCTCTTCATTGAAGGGCCGTAGCGACTGCTTTACTGGTCGCACTTTGGGGTCGGCATTAAGTTTGTGCTCAGCGAGTTCCCTCGGGACACCTGGCATGTAAGATGGCTTCCATGTGAAGATGTCGCGGTTCTCACGGAGGAACCCGATGAGAGCGCTTTCCTATGCGGGGCTCATGTGCGCCCCGATGGTGACCGTCTGGCTAGAGTCGCTTGGGATGAGCTCAACGGTGCAGGTGTGCGTGGTTGCCTCGAACGTGGAGTTTGCGGCGATTGGTTTCTTCAGGATGGTGGGGTCGTCCTTGTTGATGTTGCCCGCGTATTTCGCAAGCTCCTCCACGTGGTCGGTCTCCGCGGCGATGACGGCGTCGGCGAGCTCGGCGCCTTTTTCCTCGCATTCCACGGCCATGTCGAGGTTGCCATGGACGTTGAATATGTCGCTTGGCCCGGGGAGCTTCATCATGTTGTAGGCGTAGTGTGGGGTCGCCATGAACTTTGCGAATGCCTGGCGGCCCAGGACGAAGTGGTAGGGGCTGCGGAAGTTCACCAGCTCGAAGACGATCCTTTCTGTGCGGTAGTTTGCTAGAGTTCCGAAGGTGACTGGCAGCGTCACTTTCCCGATCGGGTACGCCTTCCGACCGGGGACGATGCCGTTGAAGGTCGTCAGTGTTGGCCCGATGGCTGTTTCTGGGAGCTGGAGCCTTTTGAACGTGTCGAGGTACAAGATATTGATGGAGCTCCCGCCGTCCATCAGCGTCTTGGGCAGCCAGTAGTCAGCCACCTTGGGTCTGACTACCAGGGCGACTCGCCCTGGGTACTCGATTCTTGGCGCGTGGTCCTGGCGACTCCAGGTGATGCTCTGCTCGGACCAGTTTAGGAAGCGAGGGATGTCGACTTGCGTCACCGCATTGACGGCGACCGCGCGGGCGAGCACCTTCTTCTCACGCTTGGTGCCGAGTCCGGTGAAGGTATGTAGCGACCCGACGGCGGTTCTGAAGCCGCCGCCGTTCCCGTGGTCCCGAGGTGGGTTGTTGTTGGGGTCCTCCCTTGCACGTCTCGCCTTCTCAATCTCTTTGAGAGAGTGGCAATCGGCGGTGGTGTGGGTGGCGGGTTTTCCCTCCCTGCTATGGTAGATGCAGGGCTGATTGAGCAGGGCGGCGGGGTCAAATTTTGGCCTCGTTGCGTTGTTGGCGCGGTAGTTCCCACTATCGTGGTAGTTTCCTCCGTCGCGGTGATAGTTCTTGGAATCGCGCTGGCCGTAGCCGGCGTTGGCGACGAAATCGACTCGCCCGTCCGTGCGGCGCTTGCCGGTGATGCGGGTGTTGCTGTAGCGCATGTCGCGCAGGCGCCCACTGTCGTGGATGCTAGTGCGACATCTTCCTCCCGACTCGTCGTCGGAGTCTTGGTTGGGTTCCTCCTCCGCGTAGCACTTGGCAATCTCGAGGAGGTCGAGGATGTTATCGAGCATCCGGTAGACCCTCTTGATCTTGGCAACCAGGGGTTCGTACCGGCACGCGTTCTTGAAGCAGTGTATCGCCGTGTCTGGGTGGATGCCGGAGGCGTTTATCCATAGTTCTTGCCACCTTTGGATCCACCAGCGGGTCGACTCGCGTTGTCCCTGGATGCATCGCTCCAGGTCTTCTATGGTGGTGGCGCGGCTGTAGGACCCCTCGAAGTGCCTGACGAAGGCGTCCCGCATTTCTTCCCAGGAATCAATGTTGTCGGGAGGGAGCGTGCTGATCCACTGCCGGGTCGCACCCTCCATCATCAGGGGGTAGCGAGCGGCGAGCAGGTCGGTGTGGCCTGCGATCCCCATTGCCATGAGGCATGTGTCCAACCAGACAGCGGGGTCGTACGTTGGGTCGTACTTCTCGATCTCCTTAGGGGCCTTGAAGTTGGCGGGGTATTTTTCCCCGCGAATCATTGGTCCAAAGCATTGCGGCCCGACTCGGCTAAGCGAGCCTCTTGGCTCTGGTTCTCCTTGGTTGGTGAGGGTGTGCCATAGGTCGTAGGGCTAGCGTGACCGCCACGTCTGATTGTTGATGATGTTCGTTCGGGCGTCGAGGGGCTGCCCGTTGGCGGTGACCGTGTTGTTTGCCAGTCGCGGCTCAGTGGTTGACGGCGCAGGATTGGCGGCTTGTGGTTGGTTTGCTAGGGGCTGGGGTGGTGGGCAAACTAATGCGTTGGCCACGGTGGGGTGGCCGCTTGATGCCGCCCTGCTTGCTGAAGAGCGGGAGTACATTCGCCCTCGCGGGTCGACTCCTGCGGCTTGTTGCTCGACGGCCCTGACAAGTAGGGCCTTGGCGTACTGGATCTGTAGCACGCCGTCGCCTTGGACATCAAGATTGGCGATCGCGGCATCAGCCGCGACGACATTGTCCATCGGGGTGGAATATAGCGGTAGCCCGTTGGCGTCACGGGCTTGAGGCGAGATGATGATCCGCGGTTGGTCTGGTGGGGGTGCGCGGCCCATGGGTGGTGGAGGAGCCCTAGTCGCCGGCGCTCCAGGTGGTGATCTTGCGGGGTTGCTCCTGCCTGGCGGCGCGTTCTCGCAGTATTCACGCTCGGCGGCGCGTGGGGTCGCCCTCGTCGTTGAAATTGAGGACGTGGCCCTGAACGTTGGGGTTCAGGAGGGTCCTGATGCGGCGCTGGTGGTAGAGTGACAGCTCCCGCGCCGTCTCTCGCTCGAGGCGGTATTTCTCGCGGTCGGCGAGTTCGTTGCGTTGCGCCTCTGCGAGCCACAGGCGGGCTTGCTCCACCTCCGTGGCCGTCGCGGTCGGCGGGATTGGCGTGGAGAACGGATCTGGCGGGGCGGCCGTGCTACCCGCCATGTAGATCGCGTTGAAGCCATTGGATCTGGCGTGAAAATCCTTGGGGGATTCTGAGGTTGAATCGGAGTCGAAGATCCCCAGGATGGAGGGGTCCTCGAAATCCTCGGGGTTGGAGACTCGCGTGATGGAGTCCTCTCGTGACGCGGCGGTGATGGATCCGCCGATCGATGCAGGGGTCGCGGAGTCGGCATGGTCATTCAGGGCATCGTCGTTGCCGGCGGTGTTAGTCTCGACCGTGTCGTTGGCGGCCGAGTTGTACTTGGTGACGAGCCTCCTGGTGGAGCGGACCTGCTCCTCCGAAAGCAGGTCGCGGTGTGGCGGCGATCCGCCGACGATCAACGTCACGGCTGGGTCGATCGTGCCGGTGAAGCCGACGAAGAGGTTGATGGAGCCGACCAGCATCACCGCGGCGTGGGTGACCGGGCGTGACACCGGGATGTAACTGCTGGGCAGGACCTGTAAGATCCCGCCGATGGCAATCATGCGACCGGTGGCAATCGGCCGATCGATCGGCAAGTAGGGTCTCGCTGCAGAACTCAGGCCAGTCCCGTTGTGCCCCACGGTGGGTGCCACTATCGTGGAAATGGCCACGGCAGTCGCTGCCACTAGCAGCGATTGAGTGTTTCGTGAGGAAGAGTTGGCGGCCATCTACAGTGCGAGATGGGGGCGGATGCACATGGGTTTACCCAGGTTCGGCCCCCGGAGGGTAAAGACCTACTCCTGCTGGATTAGCTTATGAGAGAGCGAGTTACAGGGGTGGCGAGCTCGGCGGCTAGGCAGCAAGTCGCTTGAGGGGGTGTATGATGGAACGTAAGGTTCAAGGATACCCTAGGGAGGTTTATATATGAAGCACCTCGCTAGGGTTTACAAGCTGTTCCCGAACAAGATAAGGATCTGGAGACTTTTGACCTAATTCGACTGGGCTTCCGCTATGCTTCTGGGCTTCCAGTCGCCAGTCAATGGGCCTTTCCTTTCTTCATGGTTCAGTCGTTGTCCTTCAGACGCACTCGCAGGCCTTTCGGCCCACTCGGAACGTTCTGCAGGGCATACCCCCTTTGGCATATCCCCATCAGCTGGCGCCGAGTTACCTCCTCCTGCTGCTCCTTGATTAAAAACACTTTGAAGTTTATCAGATCCCCGGTATGCCGGGTGCAAATGTATTAAGCACATTGATCATATTTTTTTACTAAGTTGCTCATGCCGGATTAACTTGGGCGTAGTCCCCGAGTTTCATTTTCTTGTTTCTCCAATTTCTTGGCTCGACTCGTGTCTACCTTGGTTTTGTTTCATGACTTACGAGTCCGAGTTTCAAAAATTGACTTAACAATACTTAGAAACTTTAGGACTAGCTCAAAATAATTCAATATAGCAAAAAACAAGGTAAACATAAAGTCAGTCCAAATAACAAATGTCGGCTCGATTACGTTCTTTTCCTTATTCGTTTTTCGTGTGCTACGGAATTCCAAACTTGTTCTCTTGCATGCCATGAAGCCAAATCTTGTTGGACAGCAGCAAGTCGATGAGTTGAGTTTTTTGGTGCTCACACACTACTAATCCGGCTTCGGCAGAAGCAACTTAAACCAGCCGACATAAAAATTATAACAAGTACAGAAGACAACAAATATTATTAAGGCAGTCCCCGAGTTACTGCTCGAGGTGCCACTATTTCATTGATAAGCTCATTGCCGGCATACATACCGACATATGAGAGATTCAGATACACACACTACTTTGCTAAGTGTAGAATGGACGAGGTAGAGCTACATTCCATGGGCGCTTAGATTCCTCGTCGGACCTGTCCGCCTTGTTCTTCTCCTGTGGTTTTGCATCGATAAGATAGTAAGAGTCATTGCGCAATGCTTTGCTCACAATGAACGGGCCTTCCCATGGGGGGGATAGCTTATGCATGCCAGCAGTATGTTGTACCAACCGGAGTACCAGATCCCTTCCCGGAAAATTCAGGGGTTTACTTTCCGGCTATGATAGCGTCGGAGATTTTGCTGATATATGGCGGATCTGTACAATGCTAATTCTCTCGCTTCTTCCAGTAGATCAACATCATTTTGTCGGGCTTCTTGCACTCCGGCTTCTATGTATTGGGTGACCCTAGGCCAGTCATGCTCTATGTCGGCTGGTAATACAGCTTCTGCCCCATATACAAGAAACAATGGCGTATAGCCTGTTGATTGATTCGGAGTTGTTCTTAAACTCCATAGTACCGCTGGTGTTTCTTCTATCCAGCACCCCCCTGATCTTTGCAGCGGCTCAATGAGCCGGGGTTTTATCCCGGATAGTACTAATCCGTTGGATCTCTCCACTTGTCCGTTCGATGCGGGGTGGGCTATCGAGGCAATGTCCAACCGGATCTTCTTATCTCGGCAGAATCGCGCAAATGCTCCTTTAGCGAACTTTGTGCCATTATCTGTTATGATACTGTGAGGATAACCGTATCTCAAGATGATATCTTTGAGGAATGTCACGGTGGTAGCTCCATCACATTTTCTTATTGTCTTCACCTCAATCCATTTTGTAAACTTGTCAACCATGACCAAGATGTGGGTCATGTTCCCTCTTGCTGGTTTAAACGGGCCAACCATATCCAAACACCATACAGCAAATGGCCAGGTAATTAGTATGGTCTTGAGCTCTAACATTGGCATATGTGTCTTGGTAGAATATCTTTGACAACCATTGCACTTTCTTACCAGATCCTCTGCTTGTTCCAAGGCACTTGGCCAATAAAACCCATGAAGGAAAGCTTTTGCTACCAAGGCTCTGGACAAGGCGTGATGCCCACATTCCCCTTGATGTATATCCCGGAGGATGTCAAGTCCTTCTTCCGGGTCAACACATCGTTGGAGGATGTTTGTCACACTTCTCTTGTATAGCTCGGAATTGATGATCGTGTATGCTTTTTCCCTCCTCTGAGTTTGCCTGGAAAGCACCTCCCCACTGGGCAAAGTTCCATCTTTCAGGAATTGAAATATGGGCAGTGCCCAAGCTGGTATAGCTCGTGCTAGGAATACATCCTCATCAATTTCCATCTGATCCACCAGCATAACCTCAGTCGGATCACGCTGCATAGTCCCCGGGTTTCGTGAACCACTTCCCACGTTAATGTCCATGGGCACAACCTCTGATTCCGGATTTGCCAGGATATAAATTGACTCGGATTCTGGGGATGGCTTGATAGAGGGTTTTCTGAGGTGCTCTAGTGCTACACCTGGCGGGATTGCTTGTCGGGTTGATCCGAGCTTCGACAATACGTCGGCAGCCTCATTTTCCACCCGAGGTATATGATGAAATTCGTATCCCTCAAAGTATCCTGATATCTTCTGCACATGAAATCTATACAGTGCCATATTTGCATCCAAAGCATCCCATTGTCTGGAGACTTGTTGAACGACGAGATCTGAGTCTCCAAAGCATTGGATCCGACGTATTCCAACTTCTTTTGCCACTTTGAGCCCATGCACAAGTGCTCATATTCTGCAACATTGTTTGATGCTATGAAGTGGATCTGCAGCACGTATTTCAGCTGGTCCTTCTTGGGCGAGGTAAGCACAACTCCGGCGCCTAACCCGGTTTTTGTTTTTGATCCGTCAAAGTGCATTCTCAAGTAATTCGGATATGGCAATGGTGGCTCATATTGCACCTCGGCCCAATCCACAAAAAAGTCGGGCACAGCCTGAGACTTGATTGCTTCTCTCCTGTCATATTGTGGCGCCTAAGGGGCTAGCTCAATTGCCCATTTTGCAATCCGGCCACTTGCATCCTTATTGCTCATTATCTCGGATATGGGGGCTTCACATATTACTTTGATGGGGTGCTCTTCAAAATAGTTCTTCAGCTTCTTAGCCGCCATATACACACCATATGCCATCTTCTGATAATGGGGATAGTTTTGTTTCGAGGCTGATAATACCTTGCTCAGATAATATACTGCCCTTTGCACTGACTTACCCTCTTCGTCGTGCTCTACCACAATTACTACACTTACAACTCGGTTGTTCACGGCTATATAGAGCAACATTGGCTCCTTTGATAGTGGAGAGGCTAACACTGGTGTAGTGGCTAACATTTCCTTTAATTGGATAAAGGCTTCATTGGCCTGCGGCGTCCAAATGAACTTGTCCGACTTTTTCATCAGTTGATAGAGAGGCAGTGCCTTTTCTCCCAACCGACATACAAACCGACTTAAGGATGCCAGGAACCAGTGAACTTCTGGACATCATTAAGGCACTTCGGCAGTTCCATTCGCTCTATGGCTCGGATTTTAGTTGGATTAACTTCGATACCTTGGCTGGAGACAAGAAATCCGAGAAATTTTCCAGCCGGGACACCGAAGGTACATTTCTCCGGGTTAAGCTTCATCTAGAACCTTCTCAGGTTTGCGAATGTTTGCCTGATATCATCAAGGAGCGTTTTGCTTTCCTTGGTCTTTATAAAAACATCATCAACATAAACCTGCACATTTTGACCAATTTGGTCATGTAAACATTTCTGCATACATCTTTGGTACGTTGCCCCTACATTACGTAAACCAAAAGGCATGGTGCGATAGCAATAAGCCCCATACAGGGTGATAAACGCAGTCTTTATTTGATCACTTGGGTTCAGAGGTATCTGGTGGAAACCAGAATATGCATCAATGAATGACAACAGTTCACACCCAGCAGTAGAATCTATGACTTGGTCTATCCTTGGCAGTGGGAATGGATCTTTCGGACACGCCTTATTCAGGTTCGTGTAATCGATACACATACGCCAAACCACTGCCATGTTCGGATCATCCTTCTTCTTCTCCACCAGCACCAGATTAGATAGCCAATCCGGGTAAAGCACTTCCATGATAAATGCAGCTGCTAGGAGCCGAGCTATCTCATCTCCGATGACCTTCTCCTTTCTTCGGCGAAGCGGCGGAGAGGTTGCTTCACCGTCTTTGCTCCGGGTCTCACATTCAAAGAGTGCTCGGCCAACTCCCTCGGAACACCTTGCAAGTCCTGTGTGGACCAAGCAAAGATATCCTGATTCTCACAGAGGAAGTTGACGAGCTCGCTTTCCTATTTATCATTTAACCCGGCACCAATTGATACGGTGCGCTCTGGGAACAGATCATCAACTGGCACTTTCTTGCTATCCTTTGTCACTTGAAACGGACACTTCCATACGGGTTACTCAGCACCGGCATATACTGCTGCGCGAATTGAGCCAATGCCGCCACCTCCTGGATTTTTCTCTTCTCTTGCGCAATCACGAGTGACTCGGCCAAGTTAGACCCGGCTGACGCGCACTCAATGGAACGTCGGAAATCACCAGTTATGGTAATCACACCATTTGGCCCGGGCAGCTTCATCTTCAAGTAACTGATGTGAGTACTTGCCATGAATTTGTTCAAAGCTGGCCTGCCGAGTAATGCGTGATATGTGCTCTCCAAATTGAAAACCTCGAATTCTAAATTCTCAGTTCGGTAGTTATCTCTCGTGCCGAACAACACGTCAACCCAGACCTTGCCAATGGGTTCACAGGAGATGCCTGGCACAATGCCATGGAAAGTTTTCCTTGTAGCTTCGAGCATGTTCTCCGAGATACCCAACGTGCGCATCGTGTCCAAGTACATGATATGCTGCTGCCATTCTCAATCAGCACCTTTGAGAACCTCACATTGATGTTTGGCCCAATGAATGTTGGGTCCAACACTAGCGCATACGAACCAGGACTTGGAATAAGCTTGGGATGATCTTTGATGCTCCAGGTAATTTCCTGGTCCGACCAAGGCATATACCTCGTCACTGCTGGCATTACTGCATTCACTTCCATGTGTCAGCGCTGCAAGCTTTTTCTATCTGTTTCTTCTATGGTGAACACACAGTAACTCTGGTGATGCTCTCGGTACTCATTTCTCCCCTCATTTCTGGGGTACCTTTGATCTGGTTGATGCTGGTTTTCTACCTGATGCACTGCATCCCTTCTCTCATGGTTTTCATACCTCGGCGGAGGTGGTGGCAACATTAACTGTTGCGTGTTCGCTCCGGAGAGCAATTGCTGCCGGGGTAACTCCTGTCGAGGTTGATCATTCCGAGGTGCCTGAGCATTCCCCGAACCACTTTGTTCTATATTCCTCATCCATTCACACTTCCGGGTTGTATGACCCGCTAGGTTACTCGGATTTGGCGTGTGAAATTTACACGGCTGATCCAGCATTGCCTCATAAGTATACCTCGGCCTGTCCTTCTTCTCCTGCCACTGTCTTTTTTGTTCTGGTGTCCAAGTTATCTTACCATCACTCCTGGGGGTCCATTGCTGCCCTCCAGTTTTTTGACGTTGGTTGCTTCCTGCGCTGGGTTGATCTTGATTTACAGCTGCAACTTGTTGCGAACTGTACCGGTAATCCGGTCTATCATCTCTTTTTTACCCCGGTAATCATTCCGCCGGGATGATCCGGCTCCATCTTGCTGGTAGTATTCATCATTTGACTCGTTTGATACGAGCCTAGGCTGAGTCGGATCACCCAACGCATATGAATCAGCAATTCGGATCGTCTCTACCAGTGTAGTTGGCATATCCCTTTGTAACCTCTGCCATAGCATGCTTGCATATCTGCATCCTTGTGCAAACCAAGCTATGGCCTGTGACTCAGTTACACCCTCACATGAGTTTCGCACAGTGCACCAACGGGTTAAGAATTCCCGGTCTATCTCATTCGGTCTCTGCTTGCACATTGCTAGGGTCTGTGGTCTGTTGGGCATCTGATACGTGCTTGAGAAATTACTAACAAACATTTCCTCAAAATCGATCCAACAGTTAATACTTCCGGGTGGCAAATTGTTTAGCCATACCCTCGCTGGCCCCTCCAGCATTTGAGGTACATATCTCACAGCCCATCTCAAGTTTCCTGTAGCAATTTTTACAGTTGTTGGATAGTTAATCAACCAATCCTCCGGCTTTGTGTTGCCGTCATATGTCTTAGTGCCTCTAGGCAACTGGAATTTAGGTACCATAGGCTCCTTCATGATCCGGGGCCCAAAACACGCTGGACCCGGAGGACCTTGACACTCAATCTTCTCCGACCTATAAAGCCGATCCAGTTTTAACCTGGCGTCATCAAGCATCAAGTTCCTGCTTCCCAACCCTATCACATGATAGTCCGGCCTAGGATACCCAGCGTTCACCATCTCCGAATCACCATCATTGTATCTATCTTGCTCTTGTGGAGCTGCTCTCTGTTGCATACCTTGGCCGGCACTGCGCTCTTGCCGTGGTATATTCCGCTGTTGCGGTTGCCCTGCACCTGATGAGTTGTGCTGTCCGGCATTGCCGTTCACAGTGTTCCTTTGACCGGCATTGCCTTGGTCGCGGTTACCTCAGCCAGCTTCACCTCGGCTCACACTTCGTCGATCCTCATTTCCCTGCACTGCTTTTCCTTTCCTTGCCCTTGCCGGGTCATATGGGACTATCTGTTTGTTCCTCCTGGCCGAGGTTACTACCTCTTCTCTCCTAGGACCACCATGAGGAGATGATACAGCTCCAGCGGATTTCTCCGGGTTACCCACTGCCGAATAAACGATCTTGGAGGCCCCAGCTCTTTCCGGGTTAGCCCTGAGCAATTCCTCATTTTGTCTGTTTGCAATCCGAACTAACTCATTGACCCTTTCCTGCTGTCTCTGACGGGCTTCACCCATTAAACCCTCTAACTCGGACACAGCTACATCTGCTTCTCTAAGGTTGTTTGCCAGGGTACTGTACTTCGGCAGCCCCACGGACAGACAGTTCTCTGATTCCTCAATCCTAGTATCACCCACTTTGTTCATTTCACTCATGAGGTTTCTCCCCTTCACTTTTACTGCATAACCCTTATTTGCCTTTGCGTACTCACGCAGTGTCATGTTCAACGACTGCTGAGCCGCGGCTATCTTTTTCGCACCCTCTAGTATTTTCTGCCTAGTCTCCTCTAACTCGGCCTGTGCCTGAGCCGGATCTACCACTGCTATTACAGGGCTCGCCAAGCTATCTATTGCCTGCTGCAGCACATTCTCTGGCCTCTCTAGCGGAGGACCTCTACTTTTCCTCGGTGCCTTGGGTGTTACCTCCGGATCTGGTGCCGGATCCTTGCTCGCGCCAGTGCCAGGCGTGGTCATCATCACCTCGGCGCGGTCAGGGGAGCGAGTGATACGCGCCCCACGAGCCACGCTAAGGGGTGGCTCGCCTCCCTCGATGACATGCCGCGGGTGAACGCACGACACATCGACAGCGACGTAGATCTTGTGCGCGCCAAGCTTGACGAAGAGGCCGTTGCACGGAAGAGGTCGCTTGCCGAAGCTGCCAGCATTGTCTATAAGATGCCTCCGATACAGAGACCCTAAGTACCCGATCAAAAATCCACGAAAGAGTCTGTAGCCGCCGTCATATCCATCCCAAGATCGGGAGGGATCTGAAGCTCTTCCCGACACCGTGCCGGAAGGGAGAATTCACCCTGGAGGCCTTCTTCATCACCATGCAAGCCTCCTGTGTGATGCGTGAGTAGTTCATCCTTGGACTACGGGTCCATGTAGTAGCTAGATGGTTGGTTCTTCTCCTTTGTGCTACCATGTCTAGATCTTGTGAGCTCCGTTCATGATCAAGATCATCTATTTGTAATCATACATGTTGTGTTTGCGGGGATCCGATGGATATTGAGATGCTATTTCAGATTGATTATTGATTCTATCGTGTCTTTGTTATTTGTGATGTTGCATTCTCTCCGTTGTTAGTAGATATCTTGGCTGAGTAGATGCTAGCAACTCCAAGAGGGAATATTTATGCTTGATAGTGGGTTCATGCCTCTAGTAATCTGGGGAAGTGACAGAAATCTCTAAGGTACTAGATGTGTTGTTGCAATGAGGGAGAAAACAGCAATCCTTTGTTCATAGAATAATCGTATTGTTCAATTTACACGCAATGTGTAATGCAATTATCTGTTGCTTGCAACTTAATACTAGAGGGGGTTCAGATGATGACCTGAAGGTGGATTATTATTCATAGATGTAGTTGGATTACGGTCTATGTATAATGTTGTAATGCCCAATCAAATCTCATAGAAGTCAAGATGATTAGTATATGCATGATTGCTTTCTCGATGTTTGTCAATTGCCCCGATGTAATTTGTTCACTCAACATGTTATCTATTTTAAGGAGAGCCACCACTAGTGAACTATGGACCCCGGTCCATTCTTTTACCATCAATCTACAACTGTTTAGTGTTTCTGTTTACTTTCTGCAAGCTTTTACTTTCTTCCACACAATACGTTTAATCCTTTGTTTTCAGCAAAACCGGTGAGATTGACAATCTCACTTTAAGTTGGTGGCAAAGTTCTATGGTTGTGTTGTGGAGGATTCCAAGTTGGAAACAACACCTTCAAGGTGTTTCCTTGCTCCTACTAGTTCGATAACCTTGGTTTCATAACTAAGGGAAACTTACTGCTGTGCTCATCATACCTTCCTCTTTGGGTTCCCCAACGAGCTCGACATCAACCACGAGTCAGCAAGTATTTTCTGGCGCCGTTGCTGGGGACTGAAGAAGAAGCTCCCACGTCAACACCGCGCCATCAAAAGTATTTTTCTGGCACCGTTGCTGGGGAGTCAAGGATATCTTCACAAGGGGAATCCCTCATAACCAATCTCTTTACTTTGTTGTTTTTGTTTTGCAATATCTCTGAAGTGATTAAGTTCCTACAAAAGCTTGCTAAAAGTCCCAATGCTAGTTCTATGAATATGGCCTTTACAAAACACATTACTGATGCTCTCATAAAAATTAAAGTAGAAAAGATAAAACATAAAGCTTCTATTCCTATAAAACAAGAATATGGTTGGGAACCCATCATCAATATGAAAGTGAATGATTTTGATTTTAAAGCTTTATGTGATCTTAATAGTAGTGTTTCTATTATGCCTAGAAGGATTTATGATATGCTTGATTTGCCACCATTGGAAGATTGTTATTTGAATGTCCCACTTGGTTATAATGCTAAAAATAAACTCATGGGAGTATTAATGATGTTCTTGTTATGGTTAACAATGCTTATGTCCCCGTTGATTTCTATGTTTTGGATGTTGAATGAAATGCTTCTTGTCCTATTACTTTGGGAAGACCTTTTCTTAGAACTGTTGGTGCCATTATTGATATGAAAGAAGGCACCATTAAATATCAACTCCCACTCAAGAAAGGTATAGAACACTTCCCTAACAAGAGAGAGAAGATTTCTTTTGCCTCTCCTATGAAAACAAAATTTGCTCTTAATGCTTCTTCATTTGAGAACACTTGATGTTTTTCTTGCTTCTTATGCCTAACTTAAAGGTGTTAGAGAAAAGTACTTATTGGGAGATAACCCAAAAATTTTAGATGAGTCTTGGAAGTTATTACTTCAGTAATAACCGCTCCTTATCCTTTTTATTTGCTTTTTGTGCCAATAGTAATCTCTAATGAGAGAGAAGTAATGCTTGGGAAAGTTGTTGTCCCGAAACAGATTTTTATGCTTCACCGTAAAAATTCGTGTAAAATCTCTGTACATCGTTTTGAGGCGTGAATGTTTGTGCTTCTGCCCCAGGTTGTTATCTAACTTTCATTAGTTCAACACTTTTTTATTTGAGCAACATAAGGTCTTCGAAAAAATTGGTTTTTACCTGCTGGTCTGTTTTGACAGATTTCTGCCATTATTTGCATTTGCTTCTTGTTGGTTCCTTTTTGGGTTCTCTTTGAGGAATTGAGCTTTTAAAGGGAAGTGCTTCAGTAGCTTGTGTTTAATGGAAGTTTTATTGGTGTTGAAACTGAACCCAAAGACTTATTATCTTGAGTGCACTAATGTTGCTGATAAAGATTGTGTGAAGTTTTGTATGAAGGAAAAAATTTCAGGATGGACTAAAGCTCAAGCTTGGGGATGACACCCCGTCTCACACCAAGAAATATCCAAGAAGTACAAGCGTAAAATATTGGGGATGCCCAAGGCATCCCCTTCTTCATCCATAAAAATCTCAGGTTTCTTCCAAACACTTCATTTTTATTGTTTCATGCACAGCTGTGTTATTCTTGGAGCGTCTTTTTTTTTTGGTTTTCGTTTGCTTGGTTTTCTTAGTTTGCTGAATAAATTGGTTCGACCCCCTCTTTCATGCATTGGTTTTCAAATAGTTTGGTTTGGATTGGAAAAGAGTAGGAAAGTTCATACTTAAGTGGTAAAAGGAGTTTGTTTTTGACTATGGCCTATGCTTTGTCATGCCATGCTTGATATGGTTTTGGCTTTATTCTTAGTGATTTTTGCTGTAGCATGACATGTTATAAACAATTGAAATTGCTTAATGTGCCTTGGAAGAATCATGCGCTGTTTTAGCATATTAAAGCATAGTATTGTGGTATTCTCCTTTGATGCTTTATTTGGGTTGAATTGGCGCATGCTCACACCATGTTATGACTATCTCAAGTCATCATAATCCTTTATGATCCTTTATTTTTCGACTTGTAATATCACTTTATGCTTTGATTAATGATGTTTTGTCGCTCTGCATGATTATGGCCATTATTGCTCTCTTAGTTGGTCGCTCCCAGTCTTTTGCTAGCCTCCATAACCAAGTATGAGTTCCACTCATGCATCCAACTCCAAATAAAACCAAGTTGTTCCAAAGAGTCCACCATACCTACCTATTAGCATTTTCTATTCCAAGTATATTCATGTTTTTATCTACCTTCCGAATTAAACTTGTTATGTGAAAATTAGTGATTAAAGCTCTCACGAACTTGATGGCACACTTTACTTTCTTGCACTTAATAAACTTGAACCATTGCGTCCATCTTTGTTGTGTATATCTTTGCACTTTATAAGTTGAAGTTAGAAGAACCATGTATCATGGGGAACGCTTTCAACATTGCACTTGTACATTGTACCTAGTTGATATCATGTTCTTTTGATGATGGATCCCGGCGGTGTGAAATAAAAGGCGAACTTGTAAGATCATGGAGTTTGTATTTTTGTTAGAGAAACGCCTGGGCCGCTAGCCTAAGCCATGCCTAATCATGGTGGAAAGTTGCAGCATAACCATAATGAGCACTCTATGAAGCATCCTCAATAAGAACCTATGCAAATAGCAAATAAAAAGATCGCTGAGATGCTCATTGTCTGCTTGCCTTGTCATTAACTCCTGTATCATATGCAAGGGGTACCCCATTGGCGGTTCTCTATGATACATATGTACTTACAATGACAAGAGCTTACTTGTGACTAAAGTTGAGTAGCATGAGGTTCGGTCTTCATAAGTAAGGGGCATGAGATTTCAACTTATAACTTGTCAAGCATATCCTCTTAGTTGTGTCACTTTAACCTTAATCACCTAAATATGCTTATCATAGGGGCAATGAGAGCTGAAAGCTAATAAGTACCATAATTTTTGGAAGCTCTTTATGGGACTTGAATCCCTACTTCCTTCTATGAAGTCCTTTATTTTACTTTTATGTTGAGTCTCCACCTTCTATCTTTATGAACCTATTAAGAGAGCATAGTGGCCATTCTTAGTTCTATGTGCATTGTCCCAAGACTTGTTGATTGATGCATAACTTTGATATTGCTTGTTCTTAAACTATTTGTATCTAGTCACTCTTATGAACTTTGAAGGTGTCCTATGCATTTATGTTTGCTACTCTATGAGGGACAAGCTGAATGCCACTATGCTATGTTTTCTTTATGTGAAACAAACAAACGTCTTGCAAGGCATTGTTATTCATGAATCTTTTGTTTGTGCCTTTTCATGTTGCATTATAGTTGCTATGTCTTATTGTTAGAACTTTATCTTTCATGCTATGTTGAAGTACTATGATCCCAGCTATCAATGTTTTACAAATACTTTGATCAAGTTTATGATGGTGCATGTCACTTCAAAAATTATTGTTTCTTTTTATCACTTACCTGCTCGAGGATGAGCAGGAGTTAAGCTTGGGGATGCTAATACGTTGCAAACGTATCTATAATTTTTGATGTTCCATGCTTGGTTTTTATCTACTTCCTTATGTTTTGTCCACACTTTGGAGTAATTTTTATACACTTTCTTGGACTAACTTATTAACAAGATGCCACAGTGCCAGCTGCCTGTTTTCTGGTATTTTTGGTTCCAGGAAAGTCGGAAAATGAATATTCTCGGAATTGGACAGGACAAAAGCCAAAGTCAGTTTTTCACCGAGGGGGACACGGATCTAGAATACGAGATGGAGAGGGGCCAGAGGGTTGCCACACCACCTAGCTACGCGGCCAGGCCTAGCCCGCACCAGGGGGTGGTGTGGCTACCTAGGGCACCCCCTCGGCCTCCCCTTTCGCCTATAAGATGCCTCTGATACAGAAACCCTAAGTACCCGATCAAAAATCTACGAAAGAGTCTGTAGCCGCCGTCATCTCCATCCCTAGATCACGAGGCATCTGAAGCTCTTCCCGGCACCCTGTCGGAGGGGAGAATTCACCCTAGAGGCCTTCTTCATCACCATGCAAGCCTCCAGTGTGATGCGTGAGTAGTTCATCCTTGGACTACCGGTCCATGTAGTAGCTAGATGGTTGGTTCTTCTCCTTTGTGCTACCATGTCTAGATCTTGTGATCTCCGTTCATGATCAAGATCATCTATTTGTAATCATACATGTTGTGTTTGCGGGGATTCAATGGATATTGAGATGCTATTTCAGATTGATTATTGATTCTATCATGTCTTTGTTATTTGTGATCTTGCATGCTCTCCGTTGTTAGTAGATATCTTGGCCGAGTAGATGCTAGCAACTCCAAGAGGGAGTATTTATGCTCGATAGTGGGTTCATGCCTCTAGTAATCTGGGGAAGTGACAGAAATCTCTAAGGTACTAGATGTGTTGTTGCTACTAGGGAGAAAACATCAATCCTTTGTTGATAGAGCAATCGTATTGTTTACTTTACACGCAATGTGTAATGCAATTATCTGTTGTTTGCAACTTAATACTGGAGGGGGTTCGGATGATAACCTGAAGGTGGATTATTAGTCATAGATGTAGTTGGATTACGGTCTATGTATAATGTTGTAATGCCCAATCAAATCTCATAGGAGTCAAGATGATTACTATATGCATGATTGCTTTCTTGATGTTTGTCAATTGCCCAGCTGTAATTTGTTCACCCAACATGTTATCTATCTTAAGGAGAGCCACCACTAGTGAACTATGGACCCCGGACCTTTCTTTTACCATCAACCTACAATTGTTTACTATTTTCTGTTTAATTTCTGTAAGCTTTTACTTTCTTCCACACAATACGTTTAATCCTTTGTTTTCAGCAAAATCGGTGAGATTGACAACCTCACTGTAAGTTGGGGGCAAAGTTCTATGGTTGTGTTGTGCAGGATTCCAAGTTGGAAACAACACCTTGGAGGTGTTTCCTTGCTACTACTGGTTCGATAACCTTGGTTTCATAACTGAGGGAAACTTACTATTGTTCTCATCATACCTTCCTCTTGGGGTTCCCCAACGAGCTCGACATCAACCACGAGTCAGCACCCCGCTACAATCATCGCCGAGTCATCAGACTATCTCCTAATGGTTATTGTATCAAGAAGAAAAGATCTTATATTTCTAGGATATCCCTCAGGTGTGGATATTAATCTATGAAGTTGGACCCTTCTACTAAGTTCCATATCAAGTTAGAAATTTCCCATGGTCGCAAAAGACCTCAATGGGATAGGCCATTATCTACTAAGATATTTGCAAATAGACATCTAAACTAAGTTCATGATATGAGTTCAATCCTAATTGAGATCCCACTAAATTTTTCATCCCCTAGATGATTTTAGTGATCACATGATCCCAATCCACTACACCACCTCCGATCGTCACAGTTGACAATGCAGTTTCAAAGGTAGACATTCCCCAAATCAATCACATCATCCATGTGACTCATACTCGACCTTTCGGTCTCTTGTGTTCTGAGGCCATGTCTGCACATGCTAGGTTTGCCAAATTAACCTTCGTGTATTTGGATGGCACATACATGGCTTGTTACCAACATCGTATGCGAACGTAGATGTGTCTAGCCCCCAATCATCACGACTAGCTTTATAACAACGAAATTTCTTGGTGTTTGCACACCTAAGGGAGAACACTATCATTGGAATTATTAGGGGTCATCCTATATAACATGCTACGCTTGAGTATCTAATACTAGCACACAATAAGATGAATAACATGTATCAACATCATATATATTGTCATATGATATGGTCCTTCTTCTTGCGCCTTGATCTCCATCGAGCGCTCTGGCTTGATCTCTATTTTTCCATTGGTTTTATGCCAAGTCCACGGCGCCACCAGCGGTTCGTCCATCAGAACGATGAGTATTACTATACTACTTAGTAACAGAAAAGTAAACTACTTTACCTTCATAACAACCAATACCATCTCATAACACAAGCCCTCCTGCAAAACAAGGTTATACGCCTCTACTTCATCTTTTGCAAGTTTTACATGGTTGTTAGGGCTTTCACAATAGAACCATTTCTAATCTACGAACTTTCCAACCACAACATAGATCCAATAGTTGTCTCTACTACACCCCTTTTGGGCCCTCCGTTGTAAATGCTATATCAACTATTGAATGAGATATAGACACCTGCTAGCCACTTATACAGGACAAGCCGTATGTCGAGCGTGCACTCAGTCTTGCGTAAGAATATGCATAAGGTCGGTGCGGGCTGCTTCATCAAACAATACCATGATATAAACAAGTACATGTTAGAGGGTAACAACTAGAGGATCAATGCCCGCACATCACTTGTGCGTACTGGCTGCACAACACTCCTACGCATAGATCGGCTTTGATACCACTAAAGGGGTTCTTTAGCAAAAAACAAAAAAATCCAATGTCGGAACACCCTAACTGCCCAAGATCTATCTATATAGTAATACAGTAACGACCATAACATATAGAATACATACCCTTATAGACCATACGAAGTTAACGTTCCGAGAGGAACGTGGTTGAAGTAGTCGAACTCGTGGCGGACCTCAAGGTCGTGAAGCTCCTCGTAGGTCACCCCTTACTCCTTCTTCATCGTGTAGCAACTCCAGCACACGACATCCAAGATGTCGCTCTTGCAGCACCCTGGAGGTTTCATACACATCCGGTGTACGATGACGACCTCCGACCCCCTTGATCCCTTCCAAGAGTGTGAAAGTAAATCTTCGGTTGGAATCCCTGCAGCGCAACGGTGTGCTGCAGGTGCGACATCTCTTGCGCGTACAGTCCTTTCTTGGGAACGTGCCGACGCGTGGAGACAACTAGAGCGAGAGAGGCGAGAAAATTCCCTAAGTAAAAATCTCTTAGAAAACCTCTCATATTGGTGTGTTTTATCCCACCCATGGGAACTCATTTATATAGGCGGAGGGGGCATGCCCTCTCCATTAGGTGCCCCATGTGGGACTAATTATTAAACGGAAAAAGGAGAAAAGGGGGCTTCTAGCCGGGTGGGCCAAAGGCATAGCCGGGTGGGCCACCCCACCGGCGGCCCAGCCAGTGAACAATAGCGCCAGGTGCACACAATGGAGCTTGATGTAATACCTTGGATCCTACGCTCTAAGCAACAAGCCAGGATGAACCCAAAAGTGGATAAGGGGTGCTACCGTGGAGGCCCAAGGCCACCCACATGTAGGCTCATAGAAGCGGGGCAGGGCACGGTACCGGCCAACCACCCTACTCACTTTCAAGAACATCGTAACAAGTGCGAGCGGCGTAGTCGATAGATATGTGAGCAAACCATACACAAATGAGTATGTATGTCAGCGACATACAAGAGTACATCAGAGAAGTTCCATCTATAAAGAAAGGAAATATTGAAACGCCATATAACAAGAACCAAATATCCTAGATAGATATAATAGTTTAGGATACATCCTCATACATCAATAAACATAGTATCGAGCGGAAGCGGAAGACAAGATTCGAGTACGGATTAAGAAGAAAATTGGCATAAGATGCCATAGAAATAAGAACTTTCCCGCCCACAGATCTCAGAGATCGCCATCCCCGGAATCTCTACACAAGAGGGTCGTTGCCTTCTTCATCGACCTCGTCGATGTAGTAGCCGCCGTAGGAGTATACCTGACAATCTGATCAATATTTATTATGTGAGACCTAGGGCACTCAGCAAGTCTTTATGCATCTAAACCTAGGGTGACACAATTGCAACGAAAGATAATAACAAACAGTTCTATAGAGACACGCTACAACATCCGCCCAACAAGATATGGATGGAGGCTCATTAATTCAAACAATAGTTATATAAGTAACATAAATAAACATCGCTCGCCCTCCTTCTCTTTTACCGAACGAGAAGGCGGAAGAACATCCCATCTGTTGGCAATTTTATTAACCATTCCATGAGTGTTGCACTATTTACTAGTCATGTTTTAGTGAAGTTAAACGTGGCACTTTAGTTATACTTGTCTATGATCAAGAAACTGTGCTCCAAGTCATGCATAACCGCAGACGCAGCTTTTAGAAAGATTTACCCTACAGTGGTGCACAAATAGCAACACAAGCACGATCAACCTCGGGAAGAACCAAATAAAAAGCAACGAGACCTCACGACAATGCATTCACAGGACTCATAAATGATTTCAGGGGGCCACCCCACTAAGCTACCCGCAACAAAGTTGGTCGTCTCCGAGACGGACCCTGGGTCTGCAAGAATGGTTGTAAATGACTGGGAACCCGAAAGTGTGACTGGGCTTGTCGATACTGTGAAATTGTGCCGCGATCCAACAGTATATGCACTCCACGTGCAATAGTAAATAAAGTAGTAAAGCATGACATAAGTACTGGATAGTAATAACGCCCCAAACTAGTTTGTGGCCCCAAGAAATAAAATGTGAATCAAGCTCAGGCGAGGGGATTCATGGTCCCACATGCGGATAGTGTGATAGTCAAGGAATAGGAATCAAGTACTCGGGGTCCTATGGGACACAAGTGAGCGTGGAAGAACCAAATAACAGCTATTGCCTACCGGTGCCTCTTTCTTTAGTTATCCCATTACTACACATGTTAAGTTGTTTAGGTACCTCATTATCCACAACAGACTCGCACAAACCCTAGACATGAAATTCTATGACTCGCATGGCTCAAACAACTCCTATAGTAATGGCTCATAGGATTGAGGGTACAAGCTTCAGTGGCTTTTAAAAGTAAAGGCTATGTAGTACATGGGATTCAATTCAATGCAATCATGACTCAATTATGTAAGAATAAGATAGACATAGGTGTTATATGTAATTAAAGAATGGCGAATTGCTTGCTTGTCGGATCAGCAGTAGGGTAACCGGGATCCGGGTAGTACTCTTGGTTCTCCTGATAGTTCCCTTGCTTGACGTTTGTCCAGAATAAAATCCAAACACACAGAGGGCCATAATAAATAAAGTGCACAATCATATGAATATATGCAACAAACAAACAAGATATGCCATGATGAAATGATGCACAATTGCATGGTACAACATAGCATGGCATGGGTGAGGTGTGGAAACATTAATAGATCACTTTATTTATTTATTTAGGCATGTTTTAGCCCCATAATACTTGTTGTTTTCTTAATATTTATATGAAGCATGCTTCAATTCATATTATGGAATGCATAGTTAGAACGGGTCTGTCATGCTGATCGATTTAGACAAATTATTTGTCGAATTTGGAATTACGGAATTTGTGAATTATTCGACAAATAGTCATTATTAGCATTTAAATTATTTCAAAATTTTAAATTGCTCAAAAGACATTTTAATTCGAATATTCATAATCCTCATGTTTTTTGATTCAAAAACAGATATTATTTGGTATTATTTGGAAATATGAATTTAAAAAAATATTTAAATGCAAAAATAATTAAAATAGGGTTAAAAGTCAAACATTTGACTAGTTAGAGTTGACTCTGGACAAATTTGAATTTAGATTTGAATTTATATTCTAAAATTATTCATATTTCATTTTATAAGTTTTTGCAAATTGAAACTATTTAGAAAGGTATGAATTAAATTAGAGATATATTTATTTTTGGATTTTTATTTATATTACAAAATCGCTGGGAACTTTTCTTACTCAGATTTAGTATACCCACGGGCACTGACGGGTGGGATCAGACGGTCCACGGGTCCACACGCGTGTCGGCCAGCAAAGTGGCGACACATGGGCGGTCCAGGGGCGGGGATGGAAACTGCGAAAACCCTGTGTACCTTTTCATAAAAAGGTCGGGCTGGGTCTAGCAGAGTGGCTGACGGGTGGGGCCTCACAGGGGATCGCGGGTTAAGGAACAAAAAAAGTAGGGGGTTATGGGTAAAAAGGTCACGCTACACTGAAGGTTACTATTTTCTCCTCACCGCGTACTCTGACGAAATTGAACGTCCGCTGATACCTTTGATCCGGATTACACATGTAGTATAGCTCTTTTTCTCTAGTAGACCTAGGTTATCGAATCCACGGGAATGCGTAGTGAAGTTACTTTAATGGACCTTCGGGAGTTCTATAATTCCTTTTGTGTTTTCACCGAACCAGTAGCTTGCGTCTTTTTGTTGCTATCGATGATGGAGAGAGAGGGCCTAGGGCATTCGGTTTCACCTATAGCTGTGCAAAAACATATGATGGAAATAAAGATAGAAATAAAGTATGCATGTACTTGTTAGAGAAAGATAAATTATATGTGGGTAGTGCATCCATAATTGCTATTGCCTCTGCAACTGCTTATAGCAATAACCTACTAGTCTCATCCATAGAAGAAAGATAACTAATGATATGCATAGTGATGTCACCGTTAATCCCAATCAAATCCCTCACATACAGCCGTACTACCCCTTCTGTCACCAGGGCTCCCAACCTGTAGATCAGTCATCACTCATACTCCCTATACCTGGCTCAACCCTCTGGGTCTTGGGTACCTGACAAGTCCTTGGATTGAGGCAAGAGAGGATACAATAATCATCATGTCATACAAACTAATACACGATCCCATCTATGATAAATCATATGCGCAATTTCTACATGGCTAGGATGAAGCCCTTAGCCCTAGGAGAATTACTCACACATAGAGATGAGATCCACAATCACAAACATTGTGATGAAAATGATAAGATTAATAGCAATAGTCTTACAATGTTGCCAATCAGAGAAGAGATCTACTATTACAAGTGGTGGAGTATGGCTATGGAGATGGAAAAGGATGTGGAGATCTGGAGGCGGCTTTGTGACAAGGGATGGCTTCTTTGGGGTTTGGGGCGTACCAGAGAGATGTTTTCCCGTCGCTTGAGGCTTCTTTATATAGGGGTCCCTTCATGAAAGTTGTTCTGTTTGACCTAACGGTGGCGGCGCCAACTATATGACCGAAGCTATATGGTCAGAATTTTTGCTCTGACCGTATAGTTGGTCGTTACAGCGTCTGCCTTCGTTGGATGGCTCCTAGTTTCTTCTGGTTGAAGGAAATATTGTATCTTTGACTTTAATGTAGTGATTCCCTCCTTTAGACGATATTATCTGCGCAGGAAAAATACAAGAACAAAGGATTGCATACCCCTCTAAATATTAGCATTAGTGGTAGGGTTTAGAGAGATATTTCATCAAAAATATGATTAATATCCAGTTTAAATATGGACGTAGATGGCTATATTTCAGAGCCATCAACCTCCCCAAGCTTAAACTTGTTTTTTGCGAGCAAGAAAACCAAAATCAAAAAGGAACTCGGCATTTAAACTGAAATAATGAGATGGTGATCTTACTCATGATTAATAGTCTCATGTTTCCTCCACTTCATAAATCTGAAAAACTTCAGTATAGATAGAGTAATGACAAACATATCATACGGGTTTCATGCATCCTTATAGGGCAGCAAAATTATTGTAAGCACGGATGATTCAAACGGGTAAATTTTATTCCATGTTAAGTAATCAACTCATAGGCTTGCCTTTGAACAGTAAAGTATAATCATGTAAATTAAGAGTGTGAGAGTTGTCATGAAAAGCATATATACTAGAGTATCTCAATTCTCCCACATCAATGAATCAGGACTTTACAAGCACTACTTTTATATTCATCGTCCTTCAAGAATTTCCGTTTTTAAGTAATTGAGAGCATGCCAAAGATTTGTATTAGTTTATCAGGATATGATGGACACTCGTGGCATCACTAGGGATTTTGTTCCTTTTGCATAATGATTACTCATAATAGCCAGAGGAGTGATTCCATCATGATTACAGCTACCCGGGAGTGCCAATAATCTTACCCACTATAGCATTGCTGCTACAAGTGTTTAATCAACTCATAGCCGAAATCCAGGAGTTTCCTCCATGAATATCATTCGTAGGCTAGCGGAGTTGTTGGCATCCCAAGAAGTTTGACACGCGTAAAGCTATATCATTCTTATGATTAACAAGTCAAACTTTGGCATGCTCACAAAAACCGCTAAACATTAATTCAATCAAACAAATCCTCTCAAAGAGAGCTATTAAGTCAATCAACATTTTCAGTGGTGTCCAGTGTCTCTCGAAATAAGCATTCAAGACTAAATACTACAACACCCAAGCCTTCAATTGTGAGTCTTTTTCTTATTACAATTGTTTAGCAATTTTTAGGCAAGACTTGGTTAATTACTAGATCTAGAAAAAAAAATGAGCCCAATTAAATACCCATGCAAACGACAATCTTACTATGATACAAAGACTCACTCCACCAATATAATATATCAACATTTACTACTAACTAGCATGGGTTTCTCAAACTTCAAAGGTGGGGAGTCATAAGGCATACTTCTCATGTTTGGTTCCACTTCTCTGTTCCTTTTTTATTTGTTTATTGGAAACTCGAAGTCGATCACTCTCCTGCAAACATACGAAGACCTCGAGGCGGAAAGAAAAGAAAGAGGGAAAATAAGGAAAAATGGAGAAATCTTTTTGTGATTTTTAAGTGAGGGATATAAAGAATATAAAATTGGCGGGAAAGCTCGGCTAGAAAATTTTGAAAGCAAATAGAAAGAACTAAAGTTAAACTGTTGGGGAAACCAACACGAGTGCTTATAAACTCAAATAAAAATGTAACCTTGAAATAAATAAAAGAAAATAAACGCCAAATAAAGATACATGAGGAAACTTCCCCAAGCTTAGGATTTTGCAAGCCCTTCAAATCATTGTGGTGGCGGGAAAAAGTCGTTACTCTAGTTCACGAATTGAGTGGAGAGGTTACTTGTTGATTCTCAGAGATTCAAGGAGAGGTTGTGCATCCTCTCCATAGTCCCTCCAATTCCTTGGAAACCTTGGTATGTTGCGAACCGAGTTTGTGGTTGCGAACCGAGTTTGTGGTTGCTCCCTTTGATGAGGAACTTCTTGCTCCTCCTCTTGGTCTTCATCCTCTTTAGGAATCTCCTCCTCGGGTTGGTGCTGCTCAACCTGCACATCATATAGCAAACATCCTTCCTCGATAGAGAAAAGACCATTAGGAAAAGGAGCAGGGTAGATACGCCCAGCTCCAGAAATATGTAGATAATAAACACCACCTCTCCTAGTGAGCATTCCATAGGCCCTCAAGGTGGAGAAACCAACACGCGTCTCACCTAATACGGGTTGCAACTCACCTAGATCGATGTCTAGGGTAGTGGCAAGCATGGTGATGATGCCTCCTCCTATGATTGGCCCTTGGCTTTGGGAGGCTTGCTGCTCTAGGTAGCGCACAAGGATGGCGCCCAAGTTGAGTGACAGGTTGTAGTTGATGTAAGCAGCCTTGGCGAGGACTAGGATGTACTCCTCGTTGAGTCTTGTGAACTCATTGCGTGCCTGCAAGGTGTTAGCAATAACATAGAACAAATAGCGAATTGCAGGATGTTGAATATTCTTCCCCTTGTTCACTCTACTAGTGAAGCTCATTCCATTATAGTATTGTTCGGGGGAAGGAATTAAGCTAGTAAAGGATGCGCGTAGGGCATGAACATCATTGTTTGGCAAATTAAAGCATGCACACCATTGATCTAACGTTAAGGTGTAGTTGTTGTTCATCAGATGGAAAGAAATAGTATACTATCCTTGCCACAGTTTAATAGTGCTTTGCAATGAACTTAGGAATTCAATGGCTAAGCAGCGATAAGTAGGTATATCATTGTACACAATTTTGCAGGCCAGCTCTATTGCAAAGTAAATTGAAGTCATCAGAAATACCGATTTGGTTCAATATAAGGGGGCAACCCCACTTGGTGGCCTTCACTTCGTGGTTCTTGATCTTGTTCAAGAGTTCGCGATGAGCCTCATCCCTGAACCGTATCCCCGTGCGTTCCTGGATGATCGCCCAAGAAGCACTAGCGGTGGCACGAGCACGAGTTTGGCTCCTTGTGTTCATCTTCTAAAACATTGAAGAAATGCAAAAATAAAACTTTTTTGATCCAACAACAGTAAGTATAATATGTTCCTCATCTAAGCACACTAAAGAATATCCTCAAGATAATAATCTAAGTAAGAAAATCATAGCAATTAGTTCATAGTAGGTCTCACCCTATATTGATAATGACAATAGATCGAAGATGAATTTGCAAAAAGTAATTGGAGGATCGGAGGAAAAACATATCGTAGATCACTTGTGTCCAAGGAAATCGAACGAAATTGAGTAGAGATGAAGATCCCTTGAGGTTTTGAGAGAGTTTGGAGGTAGAAGACAGAAAAAGGATTGAAGTTTTCGAGTTGGGAGTACCTTCCCATGCGATTTTATGGTCAGACGCAACTATACGGGCGCAACTACATGGGCGGAACAGGCGTTCCGGCCCTATAGTTGACGTTCTGTAAAAATATTATGTCTTCCTCCTGGCGGCATAGCTATACGACCGCAACTATATGGGCGGAACAAAATGTTTCGGCCATATAGTTGGTCGTTAAACTGTCTGTCCCTGTGAAAGAAATTTTGCAAAAGGCCTCGATATCTATACGACCGGAACTATAATGCCGGAATTTTTACTCCCGCCATATAGTTGGTCATTAAACTCCCAGTACATATGAAGAGAATTTCTACGGAGGCTTTGATATCTATACGACTGGAACTATATGGCTGGAAATTTTTATTCCCATCGTATAGTTGGTCTTCAACTGTTTGTACATAAGAAAAGAAATTGTACGGGGGCATTGATATCTATACGACCGGAGCTATACGGCCGGAATCTTTTATTTTCACCGTATAGTTGGTCGTTAAACTCTCAGTACATATTGCAGAAATTTTTTCGATGGCAAAGATAACTATACGACCGGAACTATACGGCCGGAATTTTTTTTCCCGCCGTATAGTTGGTCGCTAAACCATCTGTGTCCATCAAAAAAAAATTGTTTCTTCGTAAACTATTTATTTTCCTATCACTTAGCGATATACCTTGTTTTTGACATAAAATATTGTCGACCAACAATAGCATGAATAATGCAGAAATTCAAGTACTACCAAATTTCTTCTCCTTAAATGGATTTTTCTAGCACTCTTTATTGAACATGAACTTAAACTAAAACTAAAAACTTAACTCAAACCTTAATTTAACATGGGTTGCCTCCCATGGAGCGCTCTTTTATGGTCAATAGCTTGACATTGATGATACTCACTTGGGCCAGATGAGTGGAACACCCACTCCAAAGTAATTGGCCTTCAAAGTGATGTCCTCCTTCTCGTCATGTTTGGCTTTCTTCTTCCTAGGGAAATGAATAACAAAAGGATCACGTGAAGACAATTGCAACTTCACGTTTCCTTCATGAAGGTTAATTAAAGACTTTATAGTTCTTAAGAAAGGATGGGCTAGTATTATAGGAGAAACAGTGTCTTCAGGCATGCCAACAATAACGAAATCAAGGAGAGAAGGAGAGCCTTTGATGTAAACTAAAGTGTTCTCCTTAATCCCTACAGCTTGTTTGTAGGTAGAATCTGCTAGATGCATATTTAATTAAGTCATTTCAAAGGAGCCAAGATTTAACTTGTTAAAAAGACTCTTTGGAATTGTTGAGACGCTTACACCTAGATCACAAAGTGCAGCTATCTCATTAGTTTCAATCTTTATCTTAATAGTAGGCTCAAATATGTCATCTAGTTTAACAGGTAACTTTTTAGCGATTTTCTTGTATTCCTCTTCAAGCTTGCGGACCTTAATTGCTACTTGATCAACAAAATGTTGATACATGGCTTCATCATTACCTTCACTTACCAGAATTTTGACGTTTATCCTTTTTACGAGATCTTCGATGGTGTAGCTTGGTGAAGGGGCATTACTATAATCAAGTTCTTCAGGCTCCTCCCTTTGGATTCTCATCATTTTTAGTTCTTCAACAGGATTGGGCTCAGCTTTACCTGCAAATTTAGCTAGAATGAGAATTTGACTCTCGGTTATCTTACCTAGCTGTGCCTCAACGATCCTTGTTATTTCTTGAAGGGCCTGCAAATCATTTCTCAAACTAACAGCTTGTTTAGATAATTTACCAAGCATAGCATCATGGTTCTCCAAAATTTTGACTAGAATATCATTTTGTTCATTTTGCGAGTCTATGAAAGACTTAAGCGTTTCTTGGAGACTACCATTACTAGTTCCCATATTATTATTATAGTTATTCGTAGGACTAGCACAATGTTTTTGAAAATTAAGATTGTAACTCTTCTTCCAAGAAGGATTATAATTATTACGAGCTACGAAGTCTATTTCTTCTATATTTGTTTCGGGAGTGGCTCTTACCTGAGTTTCCTTACCTTTTACGGCTAGTATGATCTCATCCAACTTAGCATTGAGATCTTCGTTCTCTTGTGGTTAGACAAAGTTTACCTTCTTCATGTTTGATCTTTCAACATGCCATTGGGCATGGTTGTCTTGCATATTGTCTTGCATCTACTTTGCTTCGGTCAGGGTCGGCCTCGAGGTTTCGGAGGCCCGATGCTAAACTAAAATTCGGGGCCCTAGTGTCACCACTAGCCTAAATTATAACATACCAATCATCGATAAACCAGTCAGTCAGAGTTCTTTAATTTGTCGAAAACACAAGACACAAATCACATATGAGCAGAAGTAATAAACTACTCCCCTAATTGGTCAGATTTATCGAAATTTGGATCAATCTAGAGACTATTTAGTATATAGATTCATCCAAATTTTGACAAACCCGCGACATCTATTTTGAGACAGGGAGAGTATGACTATTGTGTTGGCATCGTAATTTTAAGTTCTACAAATAAACTCTTTTTAGGGTTTAATTGCATAGGATGAGAAAATTACACAAAATATTGATTTACATTGCACATAAGCTTGCAAATGGTATACTACTCCCTCAGTCTGAAAAAGATGTCATATATTGTCTAGATTCTCATGTATCTAGACATATTTTAGTATTTAGATACATGCGAGTCTAGACAAATATGCAACATTTCGGATGGAGGGGGTAGTTTTGTTATAGTGGTTTAAAAGGCAATATGCACAATTTGAGCCCTTTTTTACCTTTTATTTGGCCATAGAAAGAACTATAGTAGTAGCATGTTCTGGACTGCCACGTGCTGCACGAATGTTGCGATGGTGTCCTTTTTAGCTGATGCAATGGAGTTAATTTCTCTCCCACTTTATGTTTTGTTAGGGGCCTACTTCTTGTTAGTAGATTGAGTACAGAGCACATTTTAGCTGCACGCCATGTTCTAGTTGCTGACTTACTTCCATTTAGTCGGGCCTGGGAATCAAAACAGAAAAGTGCAGCACTAGGCGGAGGCCCTATCGCCTGGGGGCCCTGTGCGGTTGCACCGGTTGCACCCCCTCAGGGCCGGGCCTGGCTTCGGTAATATATTTACCTATGAATGCTCCTCCAGCTGTAGTATGAAGCATAGACTTAGACACAGGATTAAGAGCATTGTAACATAAATGGAGGATTAACCAATCTTCCATCCCATGACTGTGACAGTTTCTTAAACATTCTTTCATCCTCTCCAATGCAAGCGCTAGTGGCTCACGCTCTTCCTGTCTAAAACCAGTGATATTAGATCTGAGTTGCATAGTCTTTACAGGTGGGAAACATTTTGTCATATATAAAGAAGTACATCCCACCCATGATGTAATAGTATTTTTAGGCAAAGATAGCAAACATTCTTTAGCTCTTCCTCTTAGAGAGGAAGGAAATAGACGTAATTTGACCACATCAGGGTCAATGTATTTTATGCGCATCATATCACCTATTTTAGTGAAAGTATTTAAGTGCATACCTGTGTCTTCAACAGCAGAGCCTCCAAATTGATTCTGTTGAACCAAACTTAAGTAATGGGGCTTAATTTTATAATCATCAGCAGCAATTGCTGGCTGAGTAATAGGAGTACGCAAATAATCATTATTGGGAGTAGTAAACTTCCCAAGCTTCTTTTCAGCCATACTTCCTATGTTTTTGGGTTTTCTTAGATTAAAAATTATAACAATAAAAACGAGAATTTAAAGACTAACTAATTTTTTTGGTTTTTATCAAACAAAGACTTAAAGCAAACTAACAAAATTAAATAAAAGAATTAAAACTAGCAAGGTTCCTAATAACCTCACCAGGGTAGCTATTGCTTCCCCGACAACGGCGCCAGAAAAAGGGTTGATACCTTCGATCCAGATTACGGATGTAGTATAGCTCTTTTTCCCTAGTAGACCTAGGTTATCGAATCCACGGGAAGCGAATGAGTAGTGAAGTTACTTTAACGGGCCTTCGGGAGTTTTAGAATTCCTTTTATGTTTTCACCGGACTAGTAGCTTGCGTCTTTTTGTTGTTGTCGATGATGGAGAGAGAGGGCCTAGGGCGTTCAGTTTCACCTGTAGCTGTGCAAAAACATCTGATGGAAATAAGAGATAGAAATAAGGTATGCGTGTATTTGTTAGAGAAAGATAAATTATATGTGGGCACTGCATCCATAATTGCTATTGCCTCCGCAACCACTTATAGCAATAACCTACTAGTCTCATCCATAGAAGAAATAGAACTAATGATATGCATAGTGATGTCACCGTTAATCCCAAGCAAATCCCTCACATACAGACATACTACCCCTTCTGTCACTAGGGTTCCCAACCTGTAGATCAGTCATCACTCATACTCCCTATACCTGGCTCAACCCTCGGGGTCTTGGGTACCTGATAAGTCCTTGGATTGAGGCAAGAGAGGATACAATAATCATCATGTCATACATACTAATACACGATCCCATCTATGATAAATCACATGCACAATTGCTACATGGCTAGGCCGAGGCCCTTAGCCCAAGGAGAATTACTCACACATAGAGATGAGATCAAAAATCACAAACATTATAATGAAAATCATAAGATTGATAGTAATAGTCTGACAATGTCGCCAATCAGAGAAGATATCTACTGTTACAAGTGATGAAGTATGGCTATGGAGATGGAAAAGGATGTGGAGATCTGGAGGTGGCTTTCTAGCAAGGTATGGCTTCTTCGGGGTCTGGGGCGTATGAGAGAGATGTTTTCCCGTCGCCTGAGGCTTCTTTATATAGGGGTCCCCTTCACGAAAGTTTTTCTGTTTGACCTAACGGTGGCGGCACCAACTATACGACCAGAGCTATACGGTCAGAATTTTTGCTCTGGCCGTATAGTTGGTCGTTACGGCGTCTGCCTTCATTGGATGGCTCCTGGTTTCTTCTTGTTGAAGGAAATATCGTATATTTGACTTTAATGTACTGATTCCCTCCTTTAGACGACATTATCTACGTAGGAAAAATACAAGAACAAAGGATTGCATACCCCTCTAAATATTAGCATTAGTGGCAGGGTTTAGAGAGATATTTCATGAAAAATATGATTAATATCCAGTTTAAATGTGGACATAGATGGCTATATTTCAGAGCCATCATCCGCGATAGAAGAAAACAACGGGGCGCTGGGGCTTGATCCCGTGACGCGGAGATGCAGTTGGCAACGTGTAACCGTTGTGATGGCTAGGGCTTTAGTCTAGAAGGCTTGGTGGGGCTGGATGGAGCACAGAAGCTCCACCGAAGATGGCAGAGGCACGGGCGTTGCGAACTGGGTTGGGTGGCACGGCCAGATGGGTAATTAGGCGTGAGGCTGGGTAGGTTGTTCGACGAAACAAACGGTGCAGCCAGGATGCATAACAACAAACGGCCATGTCTAGCAGATAGAGGGACACACTACAGAGGTGTTGATGGCAGTGGTTTGGCTCGGGACAAAGGCGATTTGGACCGGGGCTCACGACGACGGGATCTAGGGTTTATCTCGGCTCCTCCTTGTACAGCGGCTTCTAGGCCTCCTCCTCCTCGAGCTAGTGCAGTGGCAAGGTACAGGGAGACAGCAAGCACACCCTGGATCTCCTCTCCTCCTGCTCCCCTCACGGAAACAAACGGTGGCTGACGATGGCGGCTATGGAGGTGGAAGGCCAGCATAGAAGATGGGGAGGGCAGAGGGTTGTTGGGCAGAGCCCTACAGCAATCTAGATCGGCCAAGGGTGGCTGGGGTAGCTAGATAAAGCAGGGAGGGGGTTGCACATGGGATATTTCTCCTTTGCAAAACGTAGAGAGAGGATAGTCTAGGGTTCCTCTCCTCTCTTCCTTGTTCTTTAGCTAGAGAGGGAAAAGGAGGGGGCCAAGGGAGGTTATGCATGGGGGTGCTGGTCTTCTTCTTGAAAAGCAAGAAAGCAAGGTTGAGGGATTAGGAGGTATGTGGCCACATGGCCACATGATCACCAACATGTGCATCATGGTGGCCTCAGGTTGGGTTTAGCGATTATGTGGGGATGGATAGCTAGGTTAGATAAAGTGATGGAGGTTGTTGATTGTTTGGTTCTATCCAAACCGAGAGGGAGGGATAGGGTTTGGTTAGATTGAGTAGTTAGGAAAAATAAATAGTTTTTAAATTGAAATAATTGATAAAATGCAAGGTTTGATTCATGCAAGAACACACTTGGTTTTCAAGGGTTTTGAACTAGAATCAACAAAACAATAAGAACGGGAGATAGGTCACTTGTTAGCACGGAGAAGCTCATGTGGTTTAAATCCACCAAAGTTCAAATAAAGCTCAAATAACTCATATGAATGAAGAAGGGGAAGCAATGGTGATGTTGCATGGGCCTTGCATGAGCCATAATGACCACTAGTACTAGTGGTGAAAACATCTAGACATCCATATGGCCGTATATTGATGCATGCATTCAAATTTGAATCAAGGACAACACAAAAATAAACAACCTTGCTTCTCTTATGGAATGGATGGAAATTAAGAATAAATGGATATAAATGGTCCATGCTAGTATGTGGTTCTACTAGATGATTATTAGGCCACAATTATATTTAAACATGCCCAATTGTTCCAATCCAACCATAAGGAAGATATATGAAATATTCTACTCACATGGCATGCAAAGGTGGCCATGCGGATCCACATATTTACTATTGTGAAAATAATAAGGGAACATATATGTAGGCATGTAGAACTACAAAGGGATCCATCTTTCTACATATGAGCTAGACATAATAACCAAAGAAATGCAATTACTCATATCTAGTTTGGATGGTGGAATTATAAGGTGGTGACAAATAAAGGTGGTGGAGTTGTAAAAGATATTCCCACAACTCAACTTGGGCATGAAGAAATTTATAAAGAAGCAAATACAATATATCAAGAGGAAAATACAAGTAATACAATATAATGCATATGGGATAAGAACCAAATGAAGAGGGGTTTGATATGATGCTCAAATGCAAGGTGGCATGGTGACATGAGCATGATATAATGATGATGCAATAATGGCATGTAGGAAGTAGCAATATATATTATACCATGTAGCATTAAGGTTTAGAACATTGGGATGGTACAACTCTCCCCCATTAAATAGGAATCCCACCCCGAGATTCTAGGAAGAAGAAGACTCAAAGAGGGTAGAATACTCGGAACGTAGTTCATCCTCGCGCTCCCAAGTTGCTTCATCCATAGAATGGTGTGACTACTACACCTTGCATAAGTTTATATATTTGTTGCAAGTCTTTCGTTCTGCCACTTCTAGAATTTTGAGGGGTGTTCTTTGTAGGATAAATCTTCTTGAAGATTGATGAGCTCGTGATCCATGGTCTTGTCGGGATCCTTGAAGCACTTCTTTATTTGAGAGACATGAAAGACATCATGAACCTTGGAGAGTTTTTTAGGAAGATCAAGCATATAAGTAACTTCTCTTCTTGCTCAAACTTTGAAGGGAACGGTGTATCTAGGCACAAGCTTGCCTTTGATATCGAAGCGATGAGTTCCTCTCATGGGAGTGACACGAAGCTAAACAAGATCACCAGGGACATACTCCATATCCGTGTGTTTTCTGTCATAGTTGCTTTTCTGCCAACTCTGAGCAATTTTGAGGTCATGTATGGTTGCAAGTGTGGAACTCCGATTGGTTGGTCATGGGTAGGTGAAAGGAACTTCTTTGGTCCTAACATTGTCACTCAAGCAGAAGAGAAGGTTCTTATCATTCTCGAGCATCTTGAGACTCTTTTGGAAGTTGTTGTCCTAGGATAATTCAGCATATGGGAGGCACTCTTCCCACTTCATGCCAAAAGAGATAACACAAGAACGGAGCATTTGTTCGAGAATCCGATTTATCCTTTCAACTTGCCCTTGCGATTGAGGATGGTATGTGGTGCTAAAGTTTAGCTTTGTTCCCAAACCTTTTTGGAAACTTTCCCAGTACTTGGAGGTAAAGATACTCCCACGGACTGAGCTGATTTCAAGAGGAACCCCATACAAAGAGATAATTCTGTTGATATAGAGCTCGGCCAGTTGATATCCAGAAATTGTTTCCTTCACCGGAAAGAAATGAGCCACTTTTGAGAGCCTGTCAATGACAACAAAGATTGCATTGTTGCCTTTCTGAGATCTTGGAAAGCTAGTTATGAAGTCCATCTCTACTTTCTCCCATTTCCATTCTAGAGGCTTCAATGGTTCTAGAAGACTAGATGGTTTCTGATGAACGGCTTTCACTATGCGGTAGACATCACACTCTAAGACATACTTGGCACAATCATGTTTCAATCCAGGCCACCAATACTGTGTTTTCAGGTCCATGTACATCTTTGTGCTGCCAGGGTGGATAGAAAGAAGAGAATCATGAGCTTCCTTAAGTACTTGCTCTCTTAATCCAGGAAGTTATGGAACAACCATCCGATGATCATAGAAAATAGTGCCTTGATCATCCAGGTGGGAAGACTCATACTTAGGATTCTGAGACTTTATGTCGAACTCTTGGCAGAAAGGATCATCAAGCTGAGTTGAGCGACTATTTTGTTCCAAGGAAGGAGTAACTACCAAGTTGGCGAGATAGCCACGGGGTACAAGCTCGAGGTTGAGTTGACAAAATTCCTTCCACAACGGAGGTTCATCTTCTTTGACCATGAGGTTATTCACATATGCCTTATGACTGAGGGCATCGGCCATCACATTTGCTTTGCCAGGAGTGTAGTTCATCGAAATATCAAAGTCATTGATGGTATCAATCCATCTCCTCTGGCGAAGTTGAGGTTCAGATGTGTGAAGATATACTTCATACTTTTGTGGTCAGAAAAGATCTCACAACGGTTTCCAAGCAAGTAGTGTCTCCATACTTTCAAAGCAAAGACAATCGCTGCAAGTTCAAGATCATGCGTCAGATAGTTGATCTCATGGGTTTTCAATTGCTGGGAAGCATAAGCAACAACTTGCTTTTCTTGCATGAGTACCGCACCAAGTCCTTGAAGAGAGGCATCACAGAAGATCTGGAATGGCTTTGATGCATCTGGAGGAATCAAGACAGGTGTGGAGGTGAGCTTTTCCTTGAGTGTTTCAAATCTTGCTTGACACGTCGATGACCAAAGGAATTTATTGCCTTTCTTGAGGAGATCGGTAAGAGGTTTAGCAAGTTTTGAGAAGTTCTGAATGAATCAACAGCAATAGCTAACCAATCGAAGAAAACTCCGAACTTCTTTGACATTTTTAGGAGGGAGCCACTCCACAATTGTCCCAATAGTCTCTGGGTTGACGGCAATGCCCTTTGCAGAATGACGTGGCCCAGATAGGTGACTTCAGGGGGCCATAATTCACACTTTGAGAACTTTGCATAAAGGCGTTTCTCACGAAGCTTGGTAAGAACACAACGGAGATGCTCTACATGCTCTTCTTCTGTCTTGGAATAAACCAGGATGTCGTCGAGATATACCACCACGAATTTATTAAGGTACTCCATGAAAACTGAGTTCATAAGCCTTGAGAATGTAGCGGGAGCATTGGTGAGGCCGAAGGACATGACCATGTACTCATACAGGCCATAGCGAGTTGTGAATATTGTTTTAGGAACATCTTCCTTGCGGATCTTGATTTGATGATATCCACTTCTCAAGTCGAGCTTAGAGAATACCACTGCTCCAGCAAGATGATCAAAGAGATCGTTGATCCGAGGAAGGGGATATTTATTCTTTATGGTGTCAACACAAAGTCGACCAGTCCGGTATCGCTTCTTCACAAAGATTGTTGGGCTACCCCAAGAGGAAATGCTATGCTGAATAAAATCCAACTTCTCTTGTTCATCCAGCTTCTGTTTGAGTTCATCCAACTCTATCAGTTCCATCTTATAAGGTCGCTTGGAGATAGGAGTGGTTCTAGGTTCAAGCTCAATAACAAACTTGACCTCTCGGTCAAGAGGCATACCTGGTAGTTCTTCAGGAAAAAAATCTGGGAACTCATGCACCACTAGAACACTTTGTAGGGCTGCCAAAACATCAATGTTCTGGACACCCAAGGAGCAGACCTGAATAGAAGGAGTTTGTCTTGGAGAATAGACTATATGGCCTTCAGGAATTTTCAGAGAAACTGAGTGCTCAACATAATCAATCACAGCTTCATTGGCTTTCAAACAGTCCATACCCAAGATAACATCAATATCTGAAGTGCCCACCTCAATGAAGGATGCTGGGAAAATTTGGTTGCCAATTTCAATTTGGTTCCCAAGACTTATTTGAGAAGCCTTCGTGGTTGTTCCCGGTGATTGCACCCTAAGAACCATGGACAAGGATTGGATCGAAAGACCTTGTTGTTGGGAGAACCTCTGAGACAAATGAATGTGATGCACCAGTATCTAATAACACTCGTGTAGAGACTGAGTTAACAGAAAGCGTACCCAGCACAACTCTAGGTGCATGCTCCACTTGAACAATGTTGATGTTGTTGGCGTGAGCAACATCTGGCCCGGGCTTAGAGTTGATGTTTAGAGCCCGAGGTGCAGGCACGTGAGGAGAAGCTATCAAAGCAGGAATTGGGGGTAGTGGAGGAAGAGCTCTCGTGTTGCTGGGGAAGTTGAACTGAATATGCCCAGGATCCCCATAGATCTAGCAACCACCAGCCGGACGAAAGCTAGAGTGTTCGAAAGGTGCTCTGCCATACGACGCCCAAGAGTTGTTGTTGGGGTAGCCTCTCGGAGCAAAGTGGAAGGGGTTTGGTGGCCTTGGCATATATCCTAACGGTCTTGGAGTTCTTGACGGAAGAGGAAGCGGTGGTGCGGTATGAGGTACCCACACTTGGTGCTTAGAAGAGGCAGCCATTACCGAGGAACCACTAGTATCACGACTGTGCATCATAAGCTTGCTTACTTGCTTCCTCTCTTGAAGAGCTGCTTGTTGAAGCTTGAGCAACAAGTTTGGTGTGGCATGAGTGAGAGCACACTTGACAGATGCGTTGAGCCCTTGGTGGAACCTCTTCTACATCTTCTTATTAGTAGAGACCTCATCGCCCCCATAGTGAGACAAATTTGCAAAGTTCTTGATGTAAGTGCTTACATTATCATTGCCTTGCTTGAGGTTCAGGAACACTTCTTTCATCTTTTCCATCACAATTTCTAGGAGATATTGCTCTTTGAAGGCTTCAATAAACTGTCCCATGAAGGCTAAAAACTAGGAGGGCTTGACTCCAGATAATTCTCCCGCCAGGGTGCAGACTCTCCTCGTAACAGGTGTGTCACAAACTTGACCCGATCATGCTCCACAACATCTGCAGTGTTAAGAATCCCGGTAGTCTCACGAAGCCAATTGTTAGTGTCAAGTAGCTCCGTAGTCACCTCAAAGTCCTTCATGTTTCTGTGCTGGTTGATAGGAGTGAATTCATTACGGCGGACACTTTCCTCGAACCTGATCTGGTTCTGCTTCATAGTACCTAGAGTGTGATACGTTGCTAACGTATCTATAATTTTTTATGTTCCATGCTTGTTTTATATACTTTCTTATGTTTTGTCCACACTTTGGAGTATTTTTATACACTTTCTTGGACTAACCTATTAACAAGATGCCACAGTGCCAGCTGCATTATTTCTGCTATTTTTGGTTCCAGGAAAGTCAGAAAATGAATATTCTCGGAATTGGACACGACAAAAGCCGAAGGCAATATTTCACCGAGGGGGACACGGAGCCAGAATACAAGACAGAGAGGGGCCAGGGGCTACCCACACCACCTGGTCGCGCAGCCAGTCCTGGCCTGCGCTAGGGGGTGGTGTGGCCACCTAGGGCACCCCCTTAGCCTCCCCTTTTGCCTATATATCGCCTCCGATACAGAAACCCTAAGTACCCAATCCAAATTCCAAGAAAGAGTCTATAGCCGCCGTCATCTCCATACCTAGATCAGGAGGGATCTGAAGCTCTTCCCGGCACCCTGCCAGAGAGGGGAATTCACCCTGGAGGCCTTCTTCATCACCATGCAAGCCTCTGGTGTGATGCGTGAGTATTTCAGCTCTGGACTACGGGTCCATGTAGTAGCTAGATGGTTGGTTCTTCTCCTTTGTGCTACCATGTTTAGATCTTGTGAGCTCCGTTCATGATCAAGATCATCTATTTGTAATCATACATGTTGTGTTTGCGGGGATCCGATGGATATTGAGATGCTATTTCAGATTGATTATTGATTCTATCATATCTTTGTTATTTGTGATCTTGCATGCTTTCCGTTGTTAGTATCTATCTTGTCCAAGTAGATGCTAGCAACTCCAAAAGGGAGTATTTATGCTCGATAGTAGGTTCATGCCTATAGTAATCTGGGGAAGTGACAGAAATCTGTAAGGTACTAGATGTGATGTTGCTACTAGGGAGAAAACAGCAATCCTTTGTTCATAGAACAATCGTATTGTTTACTTTACACGCAATCCTTAATGCAATTATCTGTTGCTTGCAACTTAATACTGGAGGGGGTTCGGATGATAACCTGAAGGTGGATTATTAGTCATAGATGCAGTTGGATTATGGTCTATGTATAATGTTGTAATGCCCAATCAAATCTCATAGGAATCAAAATGATTAGTATATACATGTATGCTTTCTCGATGTTTGTCAATTGCCCTGCTGTAATTTGTTCACCCAACATGTCATCTATCTTAAGGAGAATCACCACTAGTGAACTATGGACCCGGTCCTTTCTTTTACCATCAATCTACAATTGTTTACTATTTTCTGTTTACTTTCTGCAAGCTATTACTTTGTTCCACACAATACGTTAAATCCTTTGTTTTCAGCAAAACCGGTGAGATTGACAACCTTACTGTAAGTTGGGGACAAAGTTTTGTGGTTGTGTTGTGTAGGATTCCAAGTTGGAAACAACACCTTGGAGGTGTTTCCTTGCTCCTACTGGTTCGATAACCTTGGTTTCACAACTGAGGGAAAATTTGCTATTGTGCTCATCATACCTTCCTCTTGGGGTTCCCAACGCGCTCATCGTATCTTCAGCCAACAAGCATCTTTCTAGAGCCGTTGTCGTGGATTGAAGGAAAAAGCACCAACGTCAACCACGCGCCAGCAAGTATTTTTCTGGCGCCATTGCTAGGGAGTCAAGGACATCTTCACAAGGGGAGTCCCTCATAACCAATCTCTTTACTTGGTTTTATTTGTTTTGATTAGTTTATTTCTGCTTTGTTTGCTTGCTTCTTTATCAAAAACACACAAAAAATAGTTGTACTAGTTTGCTTTCTTTATTATAAACATAAAAAAATTAAGTATTTCTATAGTTGTTACCTCTTTCTTAGCTCATCATGTTGATCCCTAAATTCACCCTCAAAGACCTTTCAATAGGTAGTGGCTCTATGATTGGAAAAGATAATATTGAAAAATTCTTTAATCATGTTAGTAAGCATGAGGATACTGAGGATAGATCCCTTGCAGAACTTGCTCCAAACTATGAGATTGCTGCAGCTTCTTTAGTTCACATGTTGGAAGCTAGGTTTGTTAACCTTAACCCCTTAATGCAAGTAATGTTTCTTAAACTTAAAGAAATTGAGGACCCTGAAAAGAGGGATTTTATTCTGGAAACTTTGCTTTAAGATTTTATGATGTTGCTAAGGAAGCTAGAAAAGTGTTTGAACATTTTAATATGCTAGGTTCATGTGTAGATGTTATTGGTACACGAGAGAAGATGGGCAAAACTGAACCTAATGGGGAGGAAATTAAGATACCAATACCTTTTAAACTTGTAGCAATACATGAAGCCATAGAAAAGAATCTTGGTTGGATTGTTCCTGAAAACCCGTTTGATGAAAATAGTGAACCAAAGAGCATTTAGAGAGGCTCCTCTAGAACTTATTTGGATGAGATACCTTGCCTTGTTGAGGATATTTCTGGTATCAATCTTAATGCTTCTTCATTTGAGAATACTTGATGCTTTTCTTACTTCTTATGCCTAACTTAAAGGCGTTAAAGAAAAGTACTTATTGGGAGATAATCCAAAAGTTTTAGATGAGGCTTGGAAGTTATTACTTCAGTAATAACCTCTCCTTATCCTTTTTATTTGCTTTTTGTGCCAAGAGTAACCTCTAATGAGAGAGAAGTAATGCTTGGGAGAGTTGTTGTCCCGAAACAGATTTTTGTGCTTCGCTATAACATTTGTGTAAAATCTTTGTATGTCGGTTTGAGCTGTGATTTTTTGTGCTTCTACACTAGGTTGTTATCCAACTTTCGTTAGTTCAACACTTTCCGATTTGAGCAACAGAAGGTCTTCGAAAAAATTGGTTTTTACTTGCTAGTCTGTTTTGACAGATTTCTGCCATTATTTGCATTTTCTTGTTGATTCCTTTTTGAGTTGTTTTTGGGGAGTTGAGATTTTTGAGGGAAGTGCTATAGTAGCTTGTGTTTTAATGGAAGTTTTATTGGTGTTGAAACTGAACCCAAAGACTTATTATCTTGAGTACACTAATGTTGCTAATAAAGATTGTGTGAAGTTTTGTATGAAGGAAAATTTTCAGGTGTATGGAGAGAATGATGTACTGAGATGAAGAATGGACTAAAGCTCAAGATTAGGGATGCCACGCGTGTCACCCCAAGAAATATCCAAGAAGTACAAGCGTCAAAGCTTGGGGATGCTCAAGGCATCCCCTTCTTCATCAATAAAAATCTCAGGTTTCTTCCATACACTTCATTTTTATTGGTTCATGCACAGTTGTGTTGTTCTTGGAGCTTCTTCGTTTTCGTTTTAGTTTTAGTTTGCTTTGTTTTCTTGAATAAATTTGTTGGACCCCATCTTTCATACATTAGTTTTCAAATAGTTTGGTTTGGATTGGAAAAGAGTAGGAAAAGTTCATGCTTAAGTGGTAAAGAGGGCTTGTTTTTGATTGTGGCCTCTTCTTTGTCATGTCATGCTTGGTATTGTTTTGGCTTTATGCTTAGTTATTTTTGCTGTAGCATGACATGTTATAAACAATTGATATTGCTTAATGTGCCTTGAAATAATTATGCGTTGTTTTAGCATATTAAAGCATAGTATTGTGGTATTCTCCTTTGATGCTTTATTTGGGTTTGGTCAAGAGTCAAATGTTTGACTAGTTAGAGTTGACTCTGGTCAAATTTGAATTTGGATTTGAATTCATATTCGAAAATCATTTATATTTCATTTTATAAGTTCTTGCAAATTCAAACTATTTAAAAAGTTATGAATTAAATTAGAGATATATTCATTTCTGGATTTTTATTTATATTAGAAAATCGTCGGGAACTTTTCTTACTCAGGGTTAGCGTACCCATAGGCACTAACGGGTGGGGTCAGATGGCCCACGGGTCCACATTCGCATGGGCCAGCGAAGTGGCGACACGTGGGTGATCCAGGGTCGCGGATGGAAATGGTGAAAACCTCGGGTACCTTTTCATAAAAAGGCCAGGCTGGGTCTAGCAGAGAGGCTAACAGGTGGGGTCTCACGGGGATCACAGGTTGAGGAAGAAAAAAGCAGGGGGTTATGGGTAAAAAGGTCATGCTACACTGAAGGTTACTGTTTTTCTCCTCGCCGCGTACTCTGACGAAACTGAACGTTCACGACATCAGAAAACAAAGGGGCACTAGGGCTCGATCCCACGATGTAGCAATGCGTCCGGCGACATGGAACCGTTGCGGTGGCTAGGGACTTCGGTCTAGAAGGCTTGGCGGGGCTGGATGAAGCAGAGAAGCTCCACCGAACACGGCAGAGGCACGGGCATCGCGAGCTGGGTTGGGCAGCGCGGCCAGATGGGTAATTAGGCACGAGGCTGGGTCCAGGTGGTGCAGGCAGCAAGGCGAGCACGTATGCGCTAGCGCTCGACAGAGGCGACCACCACAGCGGCGACACGCAAGCACGGCAGCAGCGAGCGGCAGCGCGGGTAGGTTGTTCGACAAAAGGAATGGCGCGGCCAGGAACCAAAATAGGAAACAACCATGTCTAGCAGACAGATGGGCTCACCGTGGAGGTGTTGATGGCGGTGGTTCGGCCTGGGGCACGGTCGATCAGGACCGGGGCTCGCGATGACGGGATCTAGGGTTTGGCTTGGCTCCTCCTTGTACAGTGGCTTCCAGGCTTCCTCGTCCTCGAGCTGGTGCACTAGAAAGGTACAGGGGAGACTCCGAGCTTCCTCGATGCCCTGGATATCCTTTCCTCCTACTCCCCTCGCTAAAAAAACCGGTGGCTAGCGGTGGCAGCTATGGAGGTGGAAGGCCAGCATAGACGATGGGGAGGGCAGAGGGTTGTTGGGCAGAGCCTTGGAGCGATCTAGATCGGCCAGGGGTGGCTGGGGTAGCTAGATAAAGTAGGGAGGGGGCTGCACATGGGATGTTTCTCCTTTGCAAAAGGTAGAGACAGGGGAGGCTAGGGTTTCTGTCCTCTCTTCCTTGTTCTTTAGCTAGAGAGGGAAAAGGAGGGGGCCAGGGGAGGTTATGCATGGGGGGTGCTGGTCTTCTTCTTGCAAAGCAAGAAAGCAAGGAGAGGGATTAGGAGGGATGTGGCCACTGATGGGTTCGTAGCATGGAAAACAAAAAATTTCTACCGCAAGAACGAACAAAACCTAGATCCAATCTAGATAAAAGCCAAGATCTAATCTATTAGACATGAGCAACGAGATAGATGGGAACTAACCCTCGTAGATCCGAAAGCGTTAACGAGATTAGATCTCGTGGTTGATGTAGTCGATCACTTGCCGATCTCAAGATCGTGTGGACGATCCTTCCGGCGTCGCATTCCAGCAGCGCTTCCGCCTTCGGTCAAGTAGACGATCCTTCCGGCGTCGCGTTCCAGCAGCGCTTCCGCCCTTGGTTAAGTTGACGATCCTTCCGGCGCCACGATTCGGCAGCGCTTCCGCAGTCGGTCACACGTGCGGAGTCGAAGTAGACCTTCCTCTCCCCGTTCCAGCGAGCAGCGGAGGTAGTAGATCTTCTCCACGGAATCCCAGCAGCACGACGGCGTGGTGGTGGTGGTGGAGTAGAGAATTCTGCAGGGCTTCGCCTATGCCTGTGCAGAATATGGTGGAGGAGAGAGGCGGCAGAGATTGGACGTTATGAGAGCCAGGGAGGAGGGGGCGCCCCTGCCCCTCTATTTAAAGAGGGGATGGCGCCATGGGGAGGGGAGTCCTTGTAGGACTCCTCTCCTCCCTTGGCCGGCGGGTTGGAGGTGGGGGGAGGAGTCCTCCTCCCCCACGAATCCGTATCTTGACCCACCAGGACTCCTTGATCCCTATCTTGATTTTCAAGCAAACTCCAAGATATCTTCCAGAACCTTCCGGAATATTCCGAAACCTTCTAGAACTCTCATACAAATACTCCGGAACATTTCCTATCTCATAAAATGATCTCCTATATATGAATCTTATTCTCTGGACCATTCCGGATCTCCTCGTGATGTCCCGGATCCATTCCGAGACTCCGAACAACATTCGGTCTCCAACGCACATTCCATATCTACTTAAAACAACTTCGAACCTTAAGTGTGTCACCCTACGGTTCGTGAATATGTAGACATAATAGAGACACATCTCATATCAATAACCATTAGCGGGACCTGGAGATCCATAATGGCTCCCACACACTCAACGATGACTTCGCGATCGATTGAACCATTTACATACGAAACTAATTCCCTTTGTCTCACGATATTATACTTATCCGAGGTTTGATCGTCGGTATCTCCATACCTAGTTCTACCTCGTTACTGATAAGTACTCTTTACTCGTTCCGTGATATGTCATCCCTTGTGACCTAGTCACATGCTTGCAAGCTAACTAGATGACATTCCACCGAGTGGGCCCAGAGCATATCTATCCGTCATATGGATGGACAAATCCCAATCTTGGTTCATGCGCTTCAACACATACTTTCAGAATACCCAATGACACTTTTATAACCACCCAGTTACGAAGCGGCGTTTGATGTCATCAAAGTATTCATCCAGTGATGGTGATTAACATAACCTCATGGTCGAAGGAATAGGTTACTATGTGTTTGAAAGCTTACAGCAATACGAACTTAATGACTTGATCTTATGCTACGCTTACTATGGGTGTGTGTGTCCATCACATCATTCTCCTAATGATATGACCTTGTTATTAATCACATCCAATGTCCATGATCAGGAAACCATGATCATCAATTAATCAACAAGCTAGTTCAACAAGAGGCTTACTAGGGACTCTTATATGTTTACAAAACACACATGTATTAGTGTTTCCTTATAATACAATTATAGCATGGGATGTAAACATTCATCATAAACACAAAGATATAATAATAATCACTTTTATTATTGCCTCTTGGGCATATCTCCAACAGTCTCCCACTTGCACTAGAGTCAATAATCTAGATTACATGGTAATATACCAAACACCCATGGCGTTTTGGTGTTGGTCATGCTTTGCCCTAGGGAGAGGTTTAGTCAACGGATCTGCCACATTCAGATCGGTGTGTACTTTGCAAATCTTTATGTCACCATCTCGGACATACTCGCGAATAGCGTGGAAACGTAGCTTGATGTGCTTCAGCTTGCTATGTGACCTTGGCTCCTGTGCATTAGCTATGGCACCTGTGTTGTCACAGTAGATAGCCATCGGGTCCAGCGCACTGGGAACCACGCCGAGTTCAGTAATGAATTCCTTCATCCAAACGGCTTCTTGTGCAGCCTCCGAAGCAGCTATGTATTCCGATTCAGTTGAAGATTTCGCCACAACGCTTTGCTTCGCACTCCTCCAGCTTACTGCAGCACCATTCAAAATAAATACGTAACCCGACTGTGACTTTGAGTCATCCGGATCGGTGTTCCAACTAGCATCGGTGTAACCGTTTACAACAAGCTGTTCATCACCTCCATAAGAAAGAACCATATCCTTAGTCCTATTTAGGTACTTTAGGATATTCTTGACCGCTGTCCAGTGTTCCTCTCCAGGATCACTTTGATATCTGCTAGTCAAACTAACAGCATGTGCTATATCCGGTCTTGTACACAACATGGCATACATGATAGAACCTATGGCCGAGGCATAGGGAATTTTATTCATTTTCTCTCTATCTTCTGCCATAGCTGGACTTTGAGTTTTACTCAAGGTCTTACCTGACAACATGGGCACGAACCCTTTCTTGCTATTTTCCATTCTAAACTTCTTTAGAACTTTTTCCAAGTATGTACTTTGTGAAAGCCCTATTAGGTGTCTTGATCTATCTCTATAAATCTTGATGCCTAGAATGTATGCCGCTTCGCCAAGATCCTTCATTGAAAAACTTTTATTCAAATAGGTTTTGACGCTATTAAGAAGTTCTATATCATTCCCAATCAACAATATGTCATCTACATACAGTACTAGGAATGCTACAGAGCTCCCACTCACTTTCTTGTAAATACAAGCTTCTCCATATGTTTGTATAAATCCAAAGTTTTTGATTACCTTATCAAAACGTTGATTCCAACTACGGGATGCTTGCTTCAGTCCATAAATGGAGCGCTGAAGTTTGCATACCTTGTTAGCATCTTTAGGATCGACAAAACCTTTGGGTTGTACCATATACAACTCTTCCTCAATCTCACCATTAAGGAACGCCGTTTTGACATCCATCTGCCAAATCTCATAATCGAAGTATGCAGCAATTGCTAACAAAATCCTCACAAACTTTAGCTTCGCTACTGGTGAGAATGTCTCATCATAGTCAACTCCTTGAATTTGTCGGAACCCTTTCGCGACAAGTCGAGCTTTATAGACGGTAACATTACCATCAGCATCTGTTTTTCTCTTGAAAATCCATTTGTTCTCGACAGCCTTACGGCCATCCGGTAAGTCCACCAAAGTCCACACTTGGTTTTCGTACATGGATCCCATTTCGGATTTCATTGCTTCTAGCCATTTGTCGGAATCTGGGCTCACCATAGCTTCTTCATACGTCGCAGGGTCATCATCGTTGTCCACCAACATGACGTTCAAGGCAGAGTCATACCAATCAGGAGTGGTACGAACCCTCGGTGACCTGCGAGGTTCAGTAGTAACTTCGTTCGAAGTTTCATGATCATTATCATTAGCTTCCTCTTCAATTGGTGCAGGCGGCACCAAAACATCTTCCGGTGCTGCGCTACTCTCAAATCCGAGAGAAGGTTCAATAACCTCATCGAGTTCTACTTTCCTTCCAGTCACTTCTTTCGAGAGAAACTCCTTCTCAATAAAGGATCCATTCTTTGCAACAAAAACTTTGCCTTCGGATCTATGATAGAAGGTATACCCAATTGTTTCTTTAGGGTATCCTATGAAGACGCATTTCTCCGCTTTGGGTTCTAGCTTATCAGGTTGTAACTTCTTTACGTATGCTTCGCAACCCCAAACTTTAAGGAACGACAACTTAGGTTTCTTACCAAACCACAATTCGTACGGTGTCGATTCAACGGATTTAGATGGTGCCCTATTTAAAGTGAATGCGGCTGTCTCTAATGCATAGCCCCAAAATGATAACGGTAAATCTGTAAGAGACATCATAGACCGAACCATATCTAAGAGAGTTCGATTACGACGTTCGGACACACCATTACGCTGTGGTGTTCCCGGCGGTGTCAACTGTCAAAGTATTCCACATTTCTTTAAATGCATGCCAAACTCGTAACTTAGATATTCACCCCCGCGATCAGAACGCAGAAACTTAATCTTCTTGTTACGATGATTCTCCACTTCACATTGAAATTCCTTAAACTTCTCGAAAGTTTCAGACTTATGTTTCATGAAGTAGATATACCCATATCTACTCAAGTCATCCGTGAAAGTGAGAACATAACGATATCCACCACGCGATGCTACACTCATTGGACCGCACACATCGGTATGTATTATTTCCAATAAGTCTGTAGCTCGCTCCACTGTACCAGAGAATGGAGTCTTAGTCATTTTTCCCATTAGACATGCTTCGCATCTTTCAAGTGATTCAAAATCAAGTGATTCAAGAAGTCCATCTGAATGGAGTTTCTTCATACGCTTCACTCCAATGTGACCAAGACGACAGTGCCACATGTATGTAGAATTACCATTCAATTTAATTCGTTTAGCATCTATGTTGTGAACATGTGTATCACTACTATCGAGATTCAGTAAGAATAAACCATTCATCTCAGGTGCATTACCATAAAAGATATTACTCATATAAATCGAACAACCTTTATTCTCAGACTTAAAAGAGTAACCGTCTCGCAATAAATAGGATCCAGATATAATGTTCATGCTTAACGCAGGCACCAAATAACAATTATTTAAATTTAAAACTAATCCCGAAGGTAGATGTAGAGGGAGCGTGCCGACGGCGATCACATCAACCTTGGAGCCATTTCCAACGCGCATCGTCACCTCATCTCTTGCCAGTCTTCGTTTATTCCGCAGCTCCTGTTTCGAGTTACATATATGAGCAACCGAACCAGTATCAAATACCCAGGCACTACTACGATTACTAGTAAGATACACATCTATAACACATATATCAAATATACCTTTCTTCTTGATGTTGCCGTTCTTCAGATCCGCCAGATACTTGGGGCAGTTACGCTTCCAGTGACCAGCACCCTTGCAGTAGAAACACTCGGTTTCAGGATTAGGACCAGCCTTGGGCTTCTTAGCAGGTGCGGCAGCTTTCTTGCCGTCCTTCTTGAAGTTGCCCTTGTTCTTAGGCTTGCCCCGTTTCTTGAAATTGGTGGTCTTATTGACCATCAACACTTGGTGCTCCTTCTTGATCTCCACTTCAGCAGTTTTTAGCATGGACGACAGTTCAGGCAACGTCTTGTTCATGCAGTGCATGTTGTAGTTCATCACAAAGTTCTTGTAACTTGGTGGCAGTGATTGAAGGAGACGGTGAATCCCCAATTCATTAGGAATCGATATTCCCAACTCTTGGAGCTTCTTAGCGTACCCAGACATGGTGAGTACGTGCTCGCTGACGGAGCTTCCTTCTTCCATCTTACAGTTAAAGAATTTCTCGGAGGCCTCATAGCTCTCCATGGCCGCGCGAGTCTCAAAAATTAGCCTGAGCTCCTTAATAATCTCGAACGGGTCGTGGTGCTCAAAACGCTGTTGGAGCTCCGCTTCTAAACCGTACAGGATGGCACACTGAACTGTGGAGTAATGATTCTTCCGAGTGGCGAAAACATTCTTTTCGTCATCGGTGGCATTATCTGCAGGTGGGTCACCTAGCGGTGCATCGAGCACATAGGTCAACTAACCAGCCCTGAGGACGATCTTCAGTCCACGGAACCAGTCCGTGAAATTGCTTCCATTGTTCTTAAGTTTTTCTTTCTCTAGGAACGCATTGAAATTGATGGAGGGGGTCGCCATAATCTACAACAATTTGCAAGTAGTTTAGACTAAGTTTATGACAAATTGAGTTCAAATGTGATTATTAAACTAACTAGGTGAACTCCCACTCAAAACAACATCCCTCACATTGTCTTAGTGATTACACGAACCAAGTCCACTACACCAAGTCCGATCTTCACGAGAGAAGATGTAGTTTCATCGGCGAACAATCTTCATGTTCATCATATCAATTATATGACTCATGCTCTACCTTTCGGTATTCCGTGTTCCGAGACCATGTCTGTACATGCTAGGCTCGTCAAGACAACCTTAGTTTCCGCATGTGCAAATCTGGCTTGCACCCGTTGTATGCACACGTAGAATCTATCACATCCGATCATCACGAGATGCTTCAAAACGACGAGTCTTAGCAACGGTGCCAACTAAGGGTGAACACTTTATTACTTGATATTTAGTAAGAGGGATCATCTTATAATGCTACCGTCGCGATCTAAGCAATACAAGATGCATAAAGGATTAACATCACAGGCAATTCATAATTAGCGTGATATGATATGGCATTTTCTTCTTGCGCCTTTGATCTCCATCTCCAAAGCACGAACATGATCTCCATCATCACCAGTATTGCGTCAAGGTCAGTGGCGCCGCCTCATGGTTGTCCATCATCACCAGCAACTATTACAACTACTTGGAATAAAGCTATTACAAGATGAATAGACACGCAGGTCTTAACAGAATTAAAGACAACCATTAGGCTCCTGCCGGTTGCCATATTACAACAAGGATCATTGCATACATCAAATACAATCACAATCACATGTTGGCCATATCACATCACAAAACCCCTGCAAAAACAAGTTAGACGCCTCTAATTTTCTTTGCAAGTTTTACGTGGTTTGGGGCTTTCGCATAAGACCGATCTTACCTACGAACATGAACCACAACGTTGATACAAGTGTTGTCAAGATGCTCATTGTAAATTGAATCTTAACTATGGTGGGAGAGACAGACACCCGCAAAGCCACTTGTGCAAGGCAAGTTGCATGTCAAGCGTGGAGCAAGTCTCATGTGCGATGACATGTAATGTTAGCCCGAGCCGCTTCATCCCACCATGCCGCAAGATGCAAAGTACACGCTAAGACACCGACAACAAAAGCATCAACGCCCACAAAAACATTGTGTTCTACTCGTGCAACAGATCTACGCATAGATACGGCTCTGATACCACTGATGGGTTCGTAGCATGGAAAACAAAAATTTTCTACCGCAAGAACGAACAAAACCTAGATCCAATCTAGATAAAAGCCAAGATCTAATCTATTAGACATGAGCAACGAGATAGATGGGAACTAACCCTCGTAGATCCGAAAGCGTTAACGAGATTAGATCTCGTGGTTGATGTAGTCGATCACTTGCCGATCTCAAGATCGTGTGGACGATCCTTCCGGCGTCGCGTTCCAGCAGCGCTTCCGCCTTCGGTCAAGTAGACGATCCTTCCGGCGTCGCGTTCCAGCAGCGCTTCCGCCCTTGGTTAAGTTGACGATCCTTCCAGCGCCACGATTCGGCAGCGCTTCCGCAGTCGGTCACACGTGCGGAGTCGAAGTAGACCTTCCTCTCCCCGTTCCAGCGAGCAGCGGAGGAAGTAGATCTTGTCCACGGAATCCCAGCAGCACGACGGCGTGGTGGTGGTGGTGGAGTAGAGAATTCTGCAGGGCTTCGCCTATGCCTGTGCAGAATATGGTGGAGGAGAGAGGCGGCAGAGATTGGACGTTATGAGAGCCAGGGAGGAGGGGGCGCCCCTGCCCCTCTATTTAAAGAGGGGATGGCGCCATGGGGAGGGGAGTCCTTGTAGGACTCCTCTCCTCCCTTGGCCGGCGGGTTGGAGGTGGGGGGAGGAGTCCTCCTCCCCCACGAATCCGTATCTTGACCCACCAGGACTCCTTGATCCCTATCTTGATTTTCAAGCAAACTCCAAGATATCTTCCAGAACCTTCCGGAATATTCCGAAACCTTCTAGAACTCTCATACAAATACTCCGGAACATTTCCTATCTCATAAAATGATCTCCTATATATGAATCTTATTCTCTGGACCATTCCGGATCTCCTCGTGATGTCCCGGATCCATTCCGAGACTCCGAACAACATTCGGTCTCCAACGCACATTCCATATCTACTTAAAACAACTTCGAACCTTAAGTGTGTCACCCTACGGTTCGTGAATATGTAGACATAATAGAGACACATCTCATATCAATAACCATTAGCGGGACCTGGAGATCCATAATGGCTCCCACATACTCAACGATGACTTCGCGATCGATTGAACCATTTACATACGAAACTAATTCCCTTTGTCTCACGATATTATACTTATCCGAGGTTTGATCGTCGGTATCTCCATACCTAGTTCTACCTCGTTACTGATAAGTACTCTTTACTCGTTCCGTGATATGTCATCCCTTGTGACCTAGTCACATGCTTGCAAGCTAACTAGATGACATTCCACCGAGTGGGCCCAGAGCATATCTATCCGTCATATGGATGGACAAATCCCAATCTTGGTTCATGCGCTTCAACACATACTTTCAGAATACCCAATGACACTTTTATAACCACCCAGTTACGAAGCGGCGTTTGATGTCATCAAAGTATTCATCCAGTGATGGTGATTAACATAACCTCATGGTCGAAGGAATAGGTTACTATGTGTTTGAAAGCTTACAGCAATACGAACTTAATGACTTGATCTTATGCTACGCTTACTATGGGTGTGTGTGTCCATCACATCATTCTCCTAATGATATGACCTTGTTATTAATCACATCCAATGTCCATGATCAGGAAACCATGATCATCAATTAATCAACAAGCTAGTTCAACAAGAGGCTTACTAGGGACTCTTATATGTTTACAAAACACACATGTATTAGTGTTTCCTTATAATACAATTATAGCATGGGATGTAAACATTCATCATAAACACAAAGATATAATAATAATCACTTTTATTATTGCCTCTTGGGCATATCTCCAACAGCCACATGGCCACATGATCACCAACATGTGCATCATGGTGGCTCGGGTTGGGTTTAGGGATTAGGTGGGGATGGATAGCTAGGTTAGATAAAGTGATGGAGGTTGTTGATGGTTTGGTTTTATCCAAAACAAGATGGAGGGCTAGGGTTTGGTTAGATGGAGCAGTTAGGCAAAATAAATAGTTTTCAAATTGAAATAATTGAGAAAATGCAAGGTTTGATTCATTCAAGAACACACTTGGTTTTCAAGGGTTTTGAAATAGAATCAATAAAACAATAAGAAGGGGAGATAGGTCACTTGTTAGCATGGAGAAGACCATGTGGTTTGAATCCACCAAAGTTCAAATAAATCTTAAATAACTTACATGAATCAAGAAGGGGAAGGGATGGTGATGTTGCATGGGCCATGCATGAGCTATAGTGACCACTAGTACTAGTTGTGAAAACATCTAGACATCCATATGGCCATATATTGATGCATGCATTCAAATTTGAATCCAGGCTAACACAAAAATAGAAAAACCTTGCTTATCTTATGGAATAGATGGAAATTGAGCATAAAAGAATATAAATGGGCCATGCTAGTATATGGTTCTACTAGATGATTATTTGGCAACAATTATATTTAGACATGCCCAATTGTTCCAATCCAACCATAAGGAAGATATGAAATATTCTACTCACATGGCATGCAAAGTTGGCTATGAGGCTCCACATATTGACTATTGTGAAAACAATAAGGGAACATATATGGAGGCATGCAGAACTAGAAAGGGATCCTTCTTTCTACATATGAGCTAGACATAATAACCAAAGAAATGCAATTTCTCATATCTAGTTTGGATGGTGAAATTATAAGGTGGTGACAAATAAAGGTGGTGGAGTTATAAAAGATATGACCACAACTCAACTTGGGCATGAAGCAATTTATCAAGAAGCAAATATAATATATCAAGAGGCAAATACAAGTAATACAATATAATGCATAGGAGATAAGAACCAAATGAAGAGGGGTTTTATATGATACTCAAATGCAAGGTGGCATGGTGACATGAGCATGAAATAATAATGATACAATAATAACATGTAAGAAGTAGCAATATATATTAGATCATGTAGCATTACAAGGTTTAGAACATTGGGATGCTAAGCGGTGCAACGCGCGAGGCGGCGGCTAGCGCTTTGCCGCTCGGGTGGGCTGGCCCTAGTGCGCGCTCACGCGGCCTAGCTAGCGAGCTGGTGGCTAGAGGTGGAAGCAGCCCGGTTGGGCCGATGTGCCCCAGCGGCCGGCCAACGCAGCGCGGGGGTGGGCCAGCTGTCCGCCTGCAGCCCAGCGCGCGTGCACGCAGCCAGGACTGCGTGTCGCCTAGTGCAGCTCCTAGCTGCGTCCACCCACTCACCTCTATGGGCCGCCTGGCCCACACGTAGTGGCTGCTTTTGCTATTTCTTTTCCTTTTTCAGGGTGACTTTCTCCTAGATCTTTTTCCTCTGGGGTTTTGGCCTAATGAGAAAGTTGCCCTATAAATTTTAATTTAAATATTTATTTAGTATATATTAATCCATAATTAACATATAATAAATGCATATGTTAAATTATCATTTATCTGAAACACCTTTCGGCATTTTCCTTTCTTTCTTTCTCCGAACAACTTCGAATCTCTCCTTGAAACAATTCTAGCTTTCTCTTTCCCTACTATGATTCTAACTTACATAGTATCTCTACCTCATCGTATGCTTAAGTATATTTCCCCACTGATCGGGAATGGCACATACATGATCCCAACAATGATCAATAGCGGGACCGGGATGCCCATAATGACCCTTGTGCATTCCACGATGAAAATATCGTTTGAACTGTAAAACGTCGAGTCCAATTCCCTTTGTTCTGAGATCTGATCATTGGTATCACATACCTTCTTTAATATCGTTACTGACAAGTTCTGTTTTACTTTTTACCGTGATATTACATCTCCGTGATCCAGTCACATGTTGCGACATTATGAATATAATCTCATCAAGTCGGGTGTATGTATCATACCCATCACATGGTTGAACAAATCCCGGTCTTGAGTCATATGTCATCTACTGTTCCTCTGAAATACCTAACGTACACCTTTATGATCACCGTTTAATCGAGTGACGTTTGATGCAGTTAAGGCAGCCTCGGGAGATAGTGAGTAATATGATCTCATGGTCTAAGAAGAAGGAGACTATGTTTCTAACTATTGTAACAATGAACTATGTGACTTGATCGTGTCGCAATCTTTGGGTAATGTCCATCACATCATTCACCAATGATATGACCTTGTTGTTAATTAGCATAAAAGCTCCATGATCAGAAAACATTGATCATCGATTGCCCAACGAACTAGTATGAATAGAGGCTACTAGGGATTTGGTTTGTTTCATATCACACTTGTAACAATGTTTCCACTTGATATAGTTATAGCACAATATGAAACTATTATGAACTAATTGTGATATGCCAATAAAACCCATTTATTATTTGCCTCTAGGGCATATGTCCTTCACTTTTATAGTTTATGATCACAAGATCGATGAACGAATGAATTAAGATGCATGTGCCCCCTTTTGTAGTACACACAACACTGATGAAATCATATTTTGTACTATCATGATGAAATCGCGGGATGAACGAACAAATTAAGATGTCTTTTGTGCCCTCTTTTACATGAAAGCTTGCATAAAATATAGATCACACATACTAGTGGCGTCCTCGCGGAGTTGAGCGCCACTAATAGAGCCACTAGAGGCATTCAATATAGTACAAACGCCACTACTAGTCATAGTACCGACACCTTTATTATACGAACGCCGCTATTACAGCAAAGTGGGTATGATATAAACATTATGGATCCAGATCGAGCCATTTCCCCCACCTCGCCGACTCGCCCACCGACTCCTCCGCCCCACGTCGCCGACCCCGTCCGCGCTGCCACCTCCCCGACCACATCCGCACCGGACCAGGCGGTCCCGCCATCTCCCCCGACGCCGATTCCGCGCCTCCACCATTTGCGCCACCACGCTGGTCCTGTGCCGCCATCTCCCCGACCACCCCGTACGGTCCCGCCATCTCCACCGACGCCAGTTTCGTGCCTCCACCTTCCCGTCCGTCCAGCGCCCGGCCACGGCGCCACCTCACCAACGCCTCCCCGACGCCTCCGCGCCCTTCCTGTTGCCCCATGCCACCACCTCGCCGACGCCTCCACCTCCACGACGCCTGTGTTGGTGAGTTTGCCGCCTCTTCAACAGAACGCCGACGGGATTCTAGTGACCAAAAAGTAGCGATGCCGTAAGTTTTTTTGCATGTTTAGAGTACCTCCTTTTATTGTAGGTGTGATGTATATATGTGTTTGTTATACTCTTACAAAAATTGTCTATGCAACTTTATATTTAGATCGATGATGGCCAAGAAAAGATGGTATGCGGTATGTCGAGGAGAGGTTCCGGGAGTCTACGGTTCTTGGGATGAATGCAGTAAACAAGTTGTAGGCTATCCCAAAAATTTCTTCAAAGAGTTACCGACAAAAGAGATGACGGAAGAGGAGTACTTCAACTCCCTTAAGCCGGAGGAAAAGAGAATCAACTGTGAAGTTAAGAAGCAAGTGGCCGGGTCTACTAGTTTCAAGAACTACATAATTCTCGTCTAATCTATCGTTATTGTGTATTTGTTCATCTTGTATGTTATGTGATAGCATCTTCTATGTTCATCTTGTAAGTAGTTGACATCATCTTCTATGTAGTCATGCATTAGTTGATCCAATTAGTTCTTATGTAAGACAATTTTCATTATATTATGAATGAGATGAACTAACTAGCTCTATTGACTGAGATGTTGTAATTAAGTATTTCGATTGTGACATCGAAATATTAAAATGTTTTCTTTTACCCTGGAATAATCAGTCGTGCCAGAAATTACAGCACTGGTGGCACTCAGCTGGAACGCCACATTATGCTGATAGTAAAAGTGTGTATTCTGAACGCCGCCAGTAGATATAAAACGTCACTGGTAGTTTCATAGTTGTGACGTTGAGCTTGAACGCCACTACTACTGTTTCTACTGGTGGCGTTCCCAGACGCCACCACTACTGTTTCTACTGGTGGCGTTCCCAGACGCCACCACTGCGACCTACCAGTGGCGAACCCACTGCTCCGAACGCCCACTAGGCCTTTTTCTACTAGTGCAAACTGCAACCTGCAGCCGTACCAAAGGCAAATACGCACAAGTTGTCTACAGTAAGGCTGAGCATCACGACAGAAGATTAGCACCGAGAGCATCGACCATATAATCAACTACAGACAGGTTAAAATCTCATCGAATAAGATAGCAGTGCAGGATTCAGTAATGATAGTCATAAACTTCAGCAACCGTCTTTCCTTAAATATCTCTAATGTGCTGTGTAAATGTTTCACAGCATAATGTAGGTTCATGCTAACAATTCAGCAATCACATTACAAGATGGGAGTGATCCATCCTGACAAAATGAGCTCTGTATCGTCGACGATTCCCAGATATAGCTAGCGGTGAAGTTCTAACAGGCTTCGGTCTCGAACTTGAGGCAGATGCCCATGCTGAGTAGCTCCTGGTAGAGCAGCTTTGCGCCGTAAGGCACCTTGATCCGCAGTATGTTCTCCGCGGACTTGCAGAACGCGCAGTAGGGCCCAAGGACCTTCTTCCCCCCTTCGACAGGCCTCAGGATCACGTTCGCCACGCGCTTGCAACCCTGGCAGATGTGCAGCTGCGACTGGTCACTCAGCGTGAAGAGCCGCTCGTGGAGGTTGGCCGTGGCACCGTGGGCCAGGAGGCAGTCGCGCTCCATCTCCCCGAACTTCACACCGCCGAACCTTTTCCTGTCCAGCACTGGCTGCCTCGTGAGCGGGTGCACCGGCCCGGTGTTACGGAACTTCACCTTGTCCTCAGCCATGTGGATAAGCCTCTGGTAGAAGGTTGGGCCCATGAACACCAAGGACTGCATCCTTTCGCCATTGTGACCATTCAGAACGCTCTCCCCTCCCCACATTGAAAACCCAGCCCTGGGAATGTGGTCCAATGAAACAAGCATAGTGTGTCAAAACACAAGTACATGAGTAATAAGAGTCTCAAAATACATACTATGTGGTTTGTATCTTATTCCACTTGGCAGTTTGCCTTGTGCACGTGTATGTTCATGTGCAACAGAAAGTTGAAGAAAACACTTACTTGTGCAATTGTTCCGTGATCACGTCCACAGATGGAGTGGTGAACGGTGTTGCATATCTGGCCATCCCACCAAGGGCGATTCCCTTGCCCAACACAGCCTCAAGCAGCTGACCAGGAGTCTGACGAGTTGGAAAGCCGTGTGGATTTATCACAATATCTGGAACTATTCCTTGGCAAGTAAATGGGAAGTTCTCCTGAGAATCCAAAAGACCAACAACTCCTTTCTGTCCATGCATACTGGCAAACTTGTCTCCAACACGAGGTGAGCGGGCCTACACAAAGTGCCACATCTATATAATGACAAAATGTAACAATGGCATTTGCCAAGAAAAAGGCTTAAGTGGATAATTTTATACAGGAGTTTAAGAACATGGAAAGTAATGGTATTATTATTCACTCGCAGGCATTAGAATGGAACAAATAAGGACACAAAAAACAAGGATTGATAATACTGTGGCAGCTGAGGCGACCTCAGAGGCTCAAGACACTAATCTAACTAATAAAGGCAAACATTGGAGACCATCTATCATCTCCTAAAATTATAAAACCAAGGTCATGAATAATATGAGCAAAGTTAGTGTATAACAATCCATCCACAGACATGTCACAAGTTGGCCAAGAAAGAAATGGTTGTTCTCAAAAGGTAACACTGCTAGAATGGATGTTTAATCTCTATTCCATGGGCTAATGCAAATATATGCTATGCAATTGAATGAATTACCAGTCACATCATATAAATATACTTGTATCATAAACCACCTTCAAACTATTAACATAAATATTTGATCCATGGATTCTAAAGTTCAACCATGTGAGAACCAAGAATTCACCAAACAAAAATAAGCCATATTTATGCACAACTTCATGTTCAAGTCATGTTGTATTGTTTGTATATGCCGTTACAGTTGATGGAAAATGCGCCACAGAGAACAGAAACTGACCAAAGATGGGAAAGGTCAAAGGAAACATTCAGTCCCAATTGGCTACTTTTTAACTAGACTGACAAATCTAAGGATTCCTTTATAGGTGAGAATGTTTCCTCTCAAGCTCAAGTGAGATCATTAATTTGTTCGGAAACTGTATTTTCATGTTTAAAAAAGTTCCGAGAGCATTCCCTCATCTTTACTATTATATGGGAGTTGGTGTCGGTACGTCTGTTATGGTGGTGTTATGGTGGTGCTAGAGGGAGGGCGCAAGAGGGCCGGCCGGGGGCCTTGCCCACGGCCGGTGGCAAGAGGGAAGGGATTTCCTTCTTAATTCTTGCTTGATTAGATTGATACATCTCCTCTCCTTATATAGAGAGGTTTACTTGACTCCCAAGCAAGGCTTACTTGACCCCTAAGCAAGTGACGTACTCTAACACTACACCCCACCTGGACATGCAGCTCATCCTCAAGCTGCAACCTAACCAACTTATAACGATGACTCGGCGCGATACAAACCTCACACTTAAAAACAAGTCTTTTACATCTCGGTTTGGTTTATTACTCTCAACCTGAAATGGGCTGGGACGCTCTATTTTGGACCCCTTAACAAAAAGTGGACACCATCCGCACGACGTACGTGCACGTGTACAGCCACCTGGATCCCATGGACACCATCTGGACACGCGGAGTGCATGTGTACGGCCACCTGGAAGAGGTCGCAAGAGCGACGAGCGGAGGCGCCCTCGCGGCGGCCCGCGACGGAATGCAGTGGTGTTACGCGGTGCGCTCCTGTCGAGGAGGGGTGCGCCCTCCCAACCGCTGATGTCGCAGACTTTGAGGTCGCTGCACACGGGGAAAACAGGATGCCCGCCGCTCGTGGGGGAAACCGCATGCCCAAGAGCCCCGACGCAGCGGACGAGATCGAGGTCCTTGGCGCAGCGAAGGGCAACTTGGAGGAGCGGCAGCTGCAGACCACGCATCTCCCGCACACGCCGGCGCGCTAGGAGGCCGCGCGCAGCAGCCTGCAGCCTCACCGCCGCCGACACGTGGCGGGTAGCGATCCAAGACGGAAGCAGTGACGGCGAGGACGGGAACCGGACTTGGATCGGAACTCCCGCCGGCGCGGTCGTAGCTGGCCCGGGGCTGAGTGGCAGCGGCGGCTGCTGCAGCAGGGCCATGGCCGCAACGGGGCCCGCGAGGGGCTGGGACGGCCACGGCAACCAGGGCGGGGTGGTGGCGGCGACCACGGCAGAGACCGCCAGATGCGGCGGCTGCCACGGCAGGAGCAGCGGCCCGGTGGTGGCGGACGGTGGTGCGGTCGGCGGCGGCCCGTAGGGCCCGGCCAAGTAGAGGTGGATCTCCTGGACCGTGGTGGCGAGATCGCGGAGGGCTGCGGTCATCTCCGCCGGGGAGAGAACGGCGGGGGCGTCGGAGTGCGGCGGCGGCGGGTGGGAAGAACTCGGTGGAGGGCTGGACATGATCGAACCCGGGAAAGCTGATACCAAACTATGGCTAGTGCTAGAGGAAGGGCGCAAGAGGGCCGGCCGGGGGGCCTTGCCCACAGCCGGTGGCAAGAGGGAAGGGATTTCCTTCTTAATTCTTGCTTGATTAGATTGATACATCTCCTCTCCTTATATAGAGAGGTTTACTTGACTCCCAAGCAAGGCTTACTTGACCCCTAAGCAAGTGACCCTTATCTCTAATTAACCCTAAGACTAATGGGCTATACTGCCAGCCCATGACGTACTCTAAAGACGTCACTTTGAACATCAAACCGTAGAGCAATCACGGCTGTCAAATCGCGCTCAAACACAACACCAAATATTAGAAGGATGAGAACCAAGCGCTATCTTGGTGGCTTGAGCTCACGGTGGTGAGCTCACCCACCCGGGTTCGAATTGCAGTATTCGCGGTTGAACTAAACCAGGTGCTATCCGCGTGAAAAATGTCTGGAGAGGTCTCATTTCTACCTAACAACGTATAGCCAAGGAAGGGATCATTCCCCTATTGGTCAACGTTTTTTTAATATTGGAAGAATCATAACCATCTGATTGCCCGCAAGCCCATCGCTATGGTAAGTTGGTAACCAACAATTATGGAAGTGTTTTCGGTACCAACAATTATAGGACCACCGAAATCACGGAACTGAAACAAAAGACATGGAAAGCAAATAAAAGAACCTAACAACCAGGATCGCCACAATCACGGGAATTATAAAGCAAATTGGAAAGCAATCAAAGTGTCCAACAGCTCGCCACGGCTTTATCAAGGGTACGGTAGTTTTCCATGTTAGTCAACATTGATTGACGTCATAATTGCTGAGATGATTGAGGTTAGCTAAATTTCTATTTGTAGCGATTGGCAATGTTAATTCATTTTCTTATATTAGCTTTCCAAATTAGCTTAATCTCTACTGCTTCCGGTGTGTAGGACCTAACTCGAAAATCTGCGTGTTGCGGTTTAGCCAAGGGTTAAGGCCCCTCTGGATAATTAATACTCCCTCTTTTTCCCTACAATCACTGTCCCACGACACCTTTTCTTCACTGGTGGAAAATACTATAGGCTGCATGCAGTGGATCTGACCAATGCATGCACAATTTAGTCTGTCTTAGTTAATGGGCTAATAAACCACACGGTTCCTATTTGTAGGCTGATTGGAGGAAATAATCCGCTGAGGTAATCGCTCGTAGCCAATAAGCATCCTCCTTGGTGGTGCTGTTTCTCCTTCTGAGCCCAAATCACCGGAACGGAGGATATTTACAGCAATTGGGACGACGCAATAGAAATAAAGATTGATGAGAAATATAAGACATGGTAGCTTTCTTTTTACTGACCAGTGCTTCCCACGCGAAAGGATAAGCGAGGACATCGGAGGGTGCAGACTGATTAGATGTCGAGTGGAGGCGTTTAGGGGTGACTGAACTGCGGATGCGTTGGATGTCTAGTGTTGAGCGACGACGACACACCAACCCATGTTTTTGTTTGCTTCTTTTCTTCAAGGAGGGAGAAGAGGATTGGCCAGAACACGAGTTTAAACATATAAATTTACCTCCCCTAAAAAATAATATGTATTCTTCTGTAAACATTTTCTGAATTTTATTTGAAATTGATGGGCTGTGATCTTAGCGTCCTAACTATAAAAGTTACATGGTTAATCTCAACAGGTGTACAGTTGTACTACCTTCGTTGGTCCAGTCATTGATTGCAGTGCAATCTATTTTATCAAAATTTGGTATGCCATGTGTCACACTTCAATGGAAAGTTCAACTAGAATGGTTAATTGCAAAAAGCAATGCTATGCATTTTCAGGAATACGTGTTATTATAATTTGAACATCTAATTCTGAATACATGTGAATTTTTCATGTACTACATTTATATGTGTGACAAGTAAAAACAATTATGGGGACTGCGGCAACGCACGGGCATTCAGCTAGTGTACATAAGGAAATACACTATGATCTGCAAAATTGCAAATTTTCATTTCCAGGCTGAACAATATGAACATAAATGGTGAGCTGAAATAGAAAATATATGCTTGGTACTTCGCTATGTTAGTCTAGCTTATCTCTTTTTTTGTCACACATGAATGAAAATAGTTTTCATTAAGTCATGCAAATTCATGGAGTATTTCCACATTTGCACATGGAATTTTTCGGACATTTTAAATTTGAAAATACACTTACCAAAATTTTCACAACAAAGACTCTTTTGACAGCATTTAAAGTAAAGAACTTACTGGGTCACGGGAGCCGATAGCAATTGCGGTCCCTAATATTACCTATATGCAGTAACTAGGTGGAACATATGTCACTTTTCCAACAAACTAACGCATAATTGATACTGAAATTACATTGCAGCAGCGCAAACTACGAGGAATTCCGGTTTAATCTTTTGGATATAAAGACAACTAACCAGATAAAATATAATGACATGCAGAACTGTTTTGCAGTACTAATGCCACAGCATGTAAATAAGTACTCCCACCGCCCACATATAACTGACTTTGATTTGTCTAGATTCGTATGTATCTATATGTATTTTAGTGTGTAGATACATGCAAATATAGACAAATCGAAGTCACTTATTTCCGGACGGAGGGAGTATCATGAAACAAAATGCAGAATGCTTTTTGAACATGATTATGTTATTTACCTGTCTTAGAGTAACAACTGCAGAGTTCTTCCCATCATCATTAGCTGACATAACAACCTTATCCACCATCCCCTTTTCAGTATGCATAAGCTTCATACTATGATCTTCACCAGACTCTGAAACCTTTCCAATGACAATGTCGCCACTTCGAAGACTTGCTCCAACATATGGTAAGCCATCCATATCCAGACTGTCAACAGGTCCTTTCTTGCTTTGGGTTTTTCCAAAATCAATTCTTTCCCTGTGTTTGAGTCGTCTGGTCACATCTTTGTTTTCTATCTGCGCTTTGTAGCTCTTGAAATGAAGTGTTCGGAACATGCCACGCTCTAAAGAAGCCCTATTCAATACCAGGGAGTCTTCTTGGTTAAATCCTTGATGAACACTGACTGAAACTATTGCATTTTGGCCATTGAAATACTCTGGTCTGGTATGGTTTTTCTTACCAAGACAGTCAGACACTACAGTTTTGAACAGGGGTCTCTGTGGATAGTACATTTGATCAAACAGAGTATCAACCCTATACTGAGAATTTGTAGAGGAGTAGCCAATAGCCTGTTGTGATAGTTTTTCAGCTTGCATTAAAACCCTCCGAGCAGCGTTGTGGTTGGCAAAGGGAATGATACCACTACTCAACCCTAGCAAGAAAGAAGGGTCAAGCTCACAGTGGGTATAGTACAAAAGACCCTCTTTTTTGTCCCCTGAAAAGAGATCCCTAATTCCACAAGCACATTGGATATCCTCCTCCTCTTCAACACCAATCAGCTCAATTATATTTTGGTTCATAAGCTCCGAAAATGAGTATGATCCACCATTCGGTTTAGTGATGCTTTTAAGATTCTCAACCACAAGAAGGGGTCTTAGAATTCTCCCTGCATCAGAGAAGACACAAACTTCTTTATGTTGCTTGTCCCTTTTGATTTCCACCTAAACAAAGTTAGACATAGAAACAAGAGGCCATGTTAGCAGTATCTTGTGGAACAAATGTGCTTTTACATATTCCACAAAGAAACAGTATACATATGAAAACCATTTTCTCCTGCTTGCGACAAAATATGGCCCAACAATTATGTATCTCAAATATACAATGTCTGAGCTCGGCTTACCTAAATTTGGTATTAAACTAAGAATCACGCAGAGCATGAATAATGTAAATAAATCATGAGAAAGTATTTTATTGGCATGAAAGATCAAATGGATCGGGTACAGAAACTAACAAACACCAGAATGTAAAAAAAACTAACATGCGTATAGATGAAAATTGGACAGTTTATGCAGAATTAAGAAATAGACAAACTGCAAACCTGTGGTTCGATTTGCTTGCTACGTCGCATATTCCTTAGATGCGTAACAAATTCACCTGGGTATGCACACACACCAACCAGATTTCCATTCAAGAAAATCTTGTCTGTACCGCCAAGCTCTTGCACAAGAACTTCATCCAGTTTCTTCATTCCACAAGAGACAAATAAGGCAAGCAAGGGCTCCCTCATTACACAGCTAACCACAGCACTAGCAGCTAGATTCTTCACAAATCCACATTTTTCACCATCAGGAGTGGACATGAAACACAGCTTTCCCCAGTAGGAGGGATTCCTACAAAAAGATTCCCCATGTCAGTTCACGATAGGATACTTACAAGGCATATAATATGCATGCATCACCATGTGTAAAAAGGAATAACTTACGGATATCTAGCATCTCCAGAACTTCCCCAATACGCAGACAACTGTCTTGTCTTTCTCAAGTCAGACATCATTTGAAGCTGATTTATTCTCCTGAGGGTTGCAACAATGCCTGAGCACCTTCCATATTTATGTGGATGGCACCAGGAACCGGTGGAGAAGGCACGTTGCAGACCATTGGTAACAATTGACGCATCGACATAATGTTCGAGACCTTGAATGTCACCATCACCACTCAAATGTCTCTGCATTACCTTGACCATGCGTTTCTCCGCATGTCTAAGATGCCCCCAAAGTTCTCTATGAAGCAGCTGACATGCTAGATCTAGCCTCTTGTTACGGAAATCATCCTTATTGTCACATTTGCGGTGGCCACAGTATGCCATTAGCAGACATTTTATCATGTAGCCTAAGAAAAGTGCTTTGCACCTATTGTCATTGACACCAGGAAACAGAAAACTACCCACATACCCATCAAATGACTGCTCTGGCGGAAACTTTGTCTTTTTTATAAATTCATCAACATACTGACGTGCTCTACCTCCTCTGCGGAAGTCTTCACATTGTTCATGAGATTGCTTTATGGTGGCTGATATTATGTTGAGCAAAGAAGAATCGCAATCTTGTATATCTATCATACTAAAAGCCTCCTTGTCTGATGATACATCTAGTGCAAAGAACATTATCCATATTGGCAGAGTCGCACCCAAGAAAGACAGGTTCACGACTTTGTGGAGACCATCATTGTCTTTGAACTCAATAAGTTTCACGTAGACCCTTTCCTGTTTGATTTGAGACAAGTAAGAGGCACGCCAGCCCCGGACGTCACTGACCCAAATCCTAGTCAAGCATTTCTGTTCTTCAGCAATAAATGCCTGCAGAGTTGAAAACAATAAAACTTTGAGGTTAAAAAAACCAGATATGGTACAGAGACAACTTTTGTACTTGGCGTAAGTAACACTTCCTTAAAGTCATTCCAGAAGAGGGTAAATCTAAATAAAGTTGGCCAATGGGCAATTCAACAACTGAAAATTGCATCAAGAGAATTAAACTATAATTCAGGTATGAGTAATTCGAATAGGTCTGTATTAAATTATGCCAGAGCAGATCTAAGTAGCACAATCAATTTCTTTACTCATACGGATTCTATTCTGCCAACCGTTGGGTTTTCTACCAACGACTGAGGTTGAGATTGGATTGCTCAGTATCCAGTTCATTCTGTACTGCAAAAACATCCCGATCTATATGAAGTCTGCCTACACTGCGTAGCACCTCAAACTAATAAAGAAATTAGTCTTGTAAACACACAGTACGATTCTTTTTACCGTAGCAATGCACAGGATATAAAGTTTCAGTTGAACTATGGTCACATTCTTAAAATATATATCACAAGTCAAGATAGATTTTGCTAAATTCATATATAAGTATGGAAGTAGCAGGATTCCTTCCATGCATGACTGATGCATAGAGTGGAATTCGGAGGTTCTATTAAATATAATGTCATCACGCATCTAAACCAAGATGCTTCCACTCAAATTTAAGAATAGCAGGGACTTCTTTAAAGGCCATAAAAATGTGCAATACAAGTGACAAGACAATGATTTTTGTGTAAAATTAGATCAGAACAGAATGAACAGGATAGATCTAGTAAGGCAATACCTTTTCCATTCCTTTTATTATAAAGTATCCACCATAATCAAACTGGCACTCAGTTTCCTTAAGTTCATGCAGCCAGCACAATTTTGACTTCACCATGACAGGTAACCAGCCAACGGTGACCCATTTAGTTTCTGGAGGTAATATAACTTTTTTCTGGACATATGGATCCTTTCCGGATTTCGATTTGTCGCTTGGCCCGAGTGAGTAAACCTGATACATTCAAAACACTTATAAATCAGATGACACAATATATAATAAGATGTCAATGACACAAAAATTCAACATGATATCTTGACTACAGACAGGAGAATAGCTTTATCTAACATCCACTTATTAAGAGAGGAAAATAGCTGTGTGGTTTCACGAAGGTTGGACATGTCGAGACCAAGCTTAGAATGCTGACAAACAGCATAATCAACTCATGTAGTGCAAACTTACAAGAGCTTTGCAGGTATGGCAAAAGAAACCATATAAGAGAAATGCATAAAGTGTCATGTGATGTCCAACGCAACAAGTAAACATAAGTTTCGCAACAATCTTAAACCCATTAACTTCTGTGGTACTTATAAAGTTTAAAATACTACTAGATGAATTCTAAAAATTCCCTATGAAGGCATGCATCAATCTATCATTTCCATCAATAAAGTGCAGTTACTTCTAGCAAATACAGTACAGTTCTCCACTGAGTAAGGACTAAGGAGCATCCTTACCTGAACAGTCATTTCTACATCGATCTTAGAAGAATACGTCATGTTATGGAGGCGAGCATGTACGGGCTTGAGTTTGAGTGTCTGCTCATCGAGATCATTGTTATCAGTCCAAAACTGTGGCCTCTCAAGCTTCACTCTACCAAACTTGATGGTTGCATGTCTCCAGGCACCTATCTTCTTTGAAGGATCATAATCAGGCTCAACAGAAATTTCTCCTTGAGAATCAAAGAGCTGTTGGAGTCCATGGGAGACAAAATCATTGTAGGAGTTTATCTGATGACTGATTAGTCCTCTTTCACTGAAGAATGATCTTGCTGCTTCTTTACAGAACTTCTCCAGGCTTTCAACACTCATGTCAATTGGTACTTGCACACGTGGGACCGAAGAACACTTGACTTGCCCTTCATCTTCCACAGATTGTATTCCTTCCAAATCCACATCCATAGGACACTGCTCATCGTTGGCATCAGGAGATGGATGTTGCCCCCCTTTTGCATCCTCTTTTATATGAACCTTCTCTTCGCCATCGGAATCCAAATCTATGAAGTCCATGACATCAATCTCAGTATCAGATCCATTTGGTAACTGCTGGCCCTTCATTTCGGGCTCTTCCATTGCTAAACCGCCAGGCAGCTGCCCCTGTCAACATAAACATCGGTTTAGTTTTCACAAGAGAGAGAGAGAAAAGAAATACATATAACAGTACTAAAGCCCCTTTCCACAGTAAACAAGAGAGGAGGAAGCCCATCAACAAATTCATGGTGAATACATTCACAGTTCATTGGGCACAACAAGAATCAGTGAAAATTCCTCAGACCGTAACACCATGATACGAAATACTCGTGCGAAAACGCATCAGAAACAGCCGTTTGACAACAAACATCGTTTCACCTGAACTGGCCACTACTTGACCAGCTGCCCAATCGAGTTTCTCCACATGTCGCAGCCTAATAGCAACAGATGCATCTGCCCCTTCTCTAATCGAGGTTCGCCGCATGTCGCAGTGTAATAGCACGAGATGGAGAAATTCGACCACTTGGCGCAGACCAAGGCAAGGATCCCCTCCGAACTAACCCCAGGCGGCGTAATCCAGGAGTAAAAGCGCAAATAAAAATAAAAAACAGAATTGACAGCAATCGGCGCTACCAGGCTCGCCGAAGGGCACAAACCACCAGAGGGTATAAACAAACAGCAGATCAAGCCCGCAATCTGAAACCACCCGCGGCGAAAACCCTCGCTCGTGCGGGAAAAAAAAGGTGGTATTGTTTTTAAGGCGCAAAAGCTCCACCAAACGAACAAGCTCACGCGAAACCACGGAGCGGCCAAGAACAGAGCAGAGAGGACGCGCGTTCGACATTGCACCCGAGGCACGCACGCGGCGGAAGGAGAAAACCCCGCGACGGTTCGGTGGCGTCGAGAAACTGGAGAAAGAAGAGCGGAAATGAGGGGTCGGCCGGGGACAGTGGGCAATACCTGCGGGCCGCTGATCGTCCAACGCCGCCGCCGCTGTGGAGGGAAACCCTACACAATCGAGATTGGGGGTTTAGGGGCGACGAAGCCGAGGGAGGAGGGGGAGGCAAAGGACAAAGAGGCGCTTCCCTTGCCCCTGCTTTATGGAAGGAGGATCGTGCAAGGACGATCGGCACAGTGGGAGTGGGGTGTGCCTGCCACAGTGACAGGGCTTGGGACACTGAGGTTTTTGCTCCGCTCGCCTTCCCTTCTGTCCCTTTCTTTGACTGCTGGGGACCGCTCCTACGTCCTGAGGTCCGGCGGAGCCAGCCAGGGTGCGTGGCCCTCCGATCCGCATCCAACGAACGGGAACCATAGGTGATGGTTTTAACTTTTATAAGGCTTTTCTAGGAAAAAATGACTTTCCACACTATGACCACAGCAGGCACAACTAATGTACTCCGTTTTTTTTAAACACAAGCCGCTATATTTATTAAAGCACGTTACAAGAAACGCACACTCACAAACACAGACGTTTAACTAGTATAGTATAGCTAATATGTACTTAAAATATATACTATAATTTTTTTTACATGACTAAGTGGGGTTCGCGCGAAAAAAATCGATGCGCGCCAAAAAAGGAGTGTGTGTCCTTCCACAATTCATACTTGCAAAAAGCGGCTTCTTAGGTGCTTCCTCCCTTCCACCCAATAGTTTCACGCCATCTAAGCAAGCACGCAATTAAAAGCAACTTAACAATAACACATGGTTTTACAACTCCTGGGAAGTATTTTGTATCGTGTGGTGCGTCTCACGACCATGATTGTAATTATAAAAAATGAAAAACACACTAAAATACTTTTATTTGTTAAGCTTATACATCCCTTTAATATCAGTCCAAAAAATCATGCCTTCTGTCCTTTGACTGTTGTAAGGTTAATGACTCCCTAGTAGTTATGCGAGTCCAAGTCTCGGGAAGACTACACTTCCTGCTTGTGGGCCCTCGGATTAATCATCCGAGAATCCTTGTTATGCACACCACCATGATCCCATGATCAGTTAGTCGTGGCACATAATCGACAAGTATCAAAATAAACATCCATTATTTAAGCGGATACAAGTCATACATTAATGTCGTTATGGCTACATCAACTCAACATCAGCGGAACTTTATCAAGCGTAGATCCTAAGTCATGCCTTAACCTACAGGCAACTGACTGGGAGAACGTCCTACCTCACATAGTCGTCAACATCACCTTCTTCTTCGAATTTGACCAAGTTAATAGCCAGGAACAATGCCAGTGAGTACTTTGAAAACCACCTTTAAAAGAATAGCAGTAAGAGGATATGCAGTATGGCTATGATAGTTGATACATTGCAAATGTATCTATAATTTTTTATGTTCCTTGCTTGGTTTTATCTACTTTCTTATGTTTTGTCCACACTTTGGAGTACTTTTCGTATGATTTCTTGGACTAACCTATTAATAAGAGCCACAGTGCCAGCTGCCTGTTTTCTGCTGTTTTTGGTTCTAGGAAAGTCAGAAAATGAATATTTTTGGAATTGGACGGGACAAAAGCCAAAGTCATTAATTTACCGAGGGACACCTAGAGCTAGAGTACGAGACGGAGAAGGGCCAGAGGGCGGCCACACCACCTGGCCGCGTGGCCAGGCCTGGCCCGTGCCAGGGGGTGGTGTGGGCAGCCCATGCACCCCCTCAGCCTCTCCTTCCGTCTATATATTTCCTCTGATACGGAAACCCTAAGTACCTAATCAAAATTCCATGAAAGAGTCTATAGCCATCGTCATCTCCATTCCTAGATCGGGAGGGATCTGAAGCTCTTCCCGGCACCTTGCCGGAGAGGGGAATTCACCCTGGAGGCCTTCTTTATCATCATGCAAGCCTCCGGTGTGATGCGTGAGTAGTTCATCTCTAGACTACGGGTCCATGCAGTAGCTAGATGGTTGGTTCTCCTCTTCATTCATGATCAAGATCATCTATTTGTAATTCTACATGTTGTGTTTGCGGGGATCCGATGGATATTGAGATGCTATTTCAGATTGATTATTGATTCTATCATGTCTTTGTTATTTGTGATCTTGCATGCTTTTCGTTGTTAGTACCTATCTTCGCCAAGTAGATGCTAGCAACTCCAAGAGTTAGTATTTATGCTCGATAGTGGGTTCATGCCTCTGGTAATCTGGGAAAGTGACAGAAATCTCTAAGGTACTAGATGTGTTGTTGCTACTAGGGAGAAAACAACAATCCTTTGTTCATAGAACAATCGTATTGTTTACTTTACACGCAATTCGTAATGTAATTATCCGTTGCTTGCAACTTAATACTGGAGGGAGTTCGAATGATAACCTGAAGGTGGATTATTAGTCATAGATGCAGTTGGATAGCGGTCTATGTATAATGTTGTAATGCCCAATCGAATCTCAAAGGAGTCAAGATGAGTAGTATATGCTTGTATGCTTTCTCGATGTTTGTCAATTGCCCCGCTGTAATTTGTTCACCCAGCATGGTATCTATCTTAAGGAGAGCCACCTCTAGTGAACTATGGACCCCGGTCCTTTCTTTTACATTCAATCTACAATCAACTGTTTACTTCTTTGTGTTTACTTTCTGCAAACTATTACTTACTTCCATTCGATATATTTAATCCTTTGTTTTCAGCAAAACCGGTGAGATTGACAACCTCATCGCATGTTGGGGGCAAAGTTCTGTGGTTGTGTTGTGCAGGTATCCACGTTGCTACTAGCACCGGTAGTGCACCCTACCAAGGCTCAGCTAGCAACATCTTTGGGGTGTTTCCTTGCTCCTACTAGATTGATAACCTTGGTTTCGTACTGAGGGAAAACTTGTTGTTGTGCTCATCATACCTTCCTCTTGGGGTTCCCCAACGAGCTCGATATATTTTGGGCCATCAAGCATATTTTCTGGCGCTGTTGCCGGGGAGTCAAGGACATCTTCACAAGGGGAGTCCCTCATAACCAATCTCTTTACTTTGTTGTTTTTGTTTTCCTTAGTTTCTTTTTGTTTTGTTTGCTAGTTTCTTTATCAAAAACACACAAAAATAGTTCTACTAGTTTGCTTTCTTTATCAAAAACACAAAAAATGACTACTCTTGAAAACACTAAGTTGTGTGACTTCACTGGCACCAACAACAATGATTTTATGAGCACACCTATTGCTCCACCTATGCCTGAAGCTACTTTCTTTGAGATAAAACCTGCTTTACTCAATCTTGTTATGAGAGAACAATTTTCTGGTATTGGTAATGAAGATGCTGCTGCCCATCTAAATAACTTTGTTGAACTTTGTGAGATGCAAAAGCATAAGGATATAGATGGAGATATTATTAAGCTTAAATTGTTTCCTTTATCTTTGAGAGGAAAAGCTAAAGAATGGTTGAATTCCTTAACTAGGAATAGTATTGATTCTTGGACTAAATGCAAAGATGCTTTCATTGGAAAATACTATCCTCCTGCTAAGATTATATCTACGAGAAGTGAAATAATGAAGTTCAAACAATTTGATAATGAACATGTTGGTCAAGCTTGGGAAAGAATGAAATCTTTGGTAAAGAATTGTCCCACTCATGGACTGACTGCTTGGATGATCATCCAAACTTTTTATGCAGGATTGAACTATTCTTTAAGGAACCTATTGGATTCTATTGCTGGAGGCACCTTTATGACCATTACTTTGGGTGCTGCAACAAAGCTCCTTGATAATATGATGGTTAACTATTCTGAATGGCACACTGAAAGAGCTCCACAAGGTAAGAAGGTAAATTCTGTTGAGGAAACCTCCTCCTTGAGTGATAAGATTGATGTTATTATGTCTATGCTTGTTAATGGGAAAGCTCATATTGATCCAAATAATATTCCTTTAGCCTCTTTGGTTGCTCAAGAAGAGCAAGTTGATGTGAACTTTATAAGAAATAACAATTTTAGCAACAATGCCTATAGGAATAATTTTGGTAACAACAATTATAAGACATATCCTCCCAACAATGTTAATGCTTACGGAAATTCCTACAACAATAATATGAGTGCTCCCTCGGAACTTGAAGTTATGCTTAAAGACTTTATTAGTAAACAAACTGCTTTCAATAAAACTATTGAGGAAAAACTCTCTAATGCTGAAAGAAATATAGCATCACTGGCTGAAGCTCAATCTTCTTTGAATAAAATAGATGCTAAACCCGAAACTATTGATAATCCCTTTGCAGCTACCAATGCCATACAAGTAAGAATTGATGAAAATGTTAGACTATTAGCTGATTTGCATGCTAAGTAGGAAAGAGAAGATGAAATTGCTAGAAACATTAGTGTTTCTACTATAACTACCACTAGTGTTGAGGCTAGTAATAGTTCTAATACTTTAGATGATAATTATGATTTTTATCTTGATGGTTGCAACATCTCTGAAGTTATTAAGTTCCTACAAAAGCTTGCTAAAAGTCCTAATGCTAGTGCTATGAACATGGCCTTTACAAAAACACATTACTGATGCTCTCATAAAGATTAAAGAAGAAAAGATGAAACATAAAGCTTCTATTCCTATAAAACAAGAAGATGGTTGGGAACCCATCATTAATATGAAAGTGAATGATTTTGATTTCAAAGCTCTATGTGATCTTGATAGTAGTGTTTCTATTATGCCTAGAAGGATTTACGATATGCTTGATTTGCCACCACTTGAAGATTGTTATTTGAATGTCCCACTTGATGATAATGCTAAAAAGAAACTCATGGGGTGTATTAATGATGTCCTCATTATGGTTAACAATGCTTATGTCCCCATTGATTTCTATGTTTTGGATGTTGAATGCAATGCTTCTTGTCCTATTACTTTGGGAAGACCTTTTCTTCGAACTGTTGGTGCCATTATTGATATGAAAGAAGGCACCATTAAATATCAACTCCCACTCAAGAAAGGTATAGAACACTTCCCTAAGAAGGGAGATAAGATTTCTTTTGCCTCTCATATGAATTTTTTTTGCTCTTAATGCTTCTTTATTTGAGAACACTTGATCCTTTTTCTTGCTTCTTATGCCTAACTTAAAGGCGTTAAAGAAAAGTACTTATTGGGAGATAACCCAAAAGTTTTATATGGGTCTTAGAATTTATTACTTCAGTAATAACTTCTCCTTATCCTTTTTATTTGCTTTTTGTGCCAAGAGTAACCTCTAATGAGAGAGAAGTAATGATTGGGAAAGTTGCTGTCCCGAAACAGATTTCTGTACTTCACCGTAAAAATTCGTGTAAAATCTTTGTATGTCCTTTTAAGGCATGAATTTTTGTGCTTATTCCCCAGGTTGTTATCTAACTTTCGTTAGTTCAACACGTTTTTATTTGAGTAACCGAAGGTCTTCGAAAAAATTAGTCTTTACCTGCTGGTCTGTTTTGACAGATTTCTGCCATTTTCTGCATTTGCTTCTTGTTGGTTCCTTTTTAAGTTCTTTTGGGGAATTGAGATTTTTGAGGGAAGTGCTAAAGTAGTTTGTGTTTTAATGGAAGTTTTATTGGTGTTAGAACTGAACCTTAAGACCTATTATCTTGAGTGCACTAATGTTGCTAATAAAGATTGTGTGAAGTTTTGTATGAAGGAAAAATTTCAGGTGTATGGAAAGAATGAGTAATGAGATGAAGGATAGACTAAAACTCAAGCTTGGGGATGCCACGCATGTCACCCCAAGAAATACCCAAGAAGTACAAGCATCAAATCTTGGGGATGCCCAAGGCAACCCCCTCTTCATCAACAAAAATCACAGGTTTCTTCCAAACGCTTCATTTTTATTGTTTCATGCACAGTTGTGTTGTTCTTGGAGCGTCTTATTTTTCATTTTTGTTTTGGTTTTTCGTTTGCTTTTGTTTTCTTAGTTTGCTAATAAATTGATTGGACCCCCTCTTTCATACATTGGTTTTCAAATAGTTTGGTTTGGATTGGAAAAGAGTAGGAAAGTTCATGCTTATGTGGTAAAGAGAGCTTGTTTTTGACTGTGGCCTATGCTTTGTCATGCCATGCTTGGTATTGTTTTGGCTTTATGCTTAGTATTATTTTCTGTAGCATGACTTGTTATAAACAATTGAGATTGCTTAATGTGCCTTGGATGAATCATGTGTTGTTTTAGCATATTAAAAGCATAGTATTGCGGTATTCTCCTTTGATGCTTTATTTGGGTTGACTTGGCGCATGCTCACACCATGTTATGACTATCCAAAGTCACCATAGCCTTTATGATCCTTTAGTTTTCAACTAGTAGTATCACTTTATGCTTTGATTAATGATGTTTTGTCGCTCTGCATGATTATGGCCATTATTGCTCTTTTAGTTTGTCGCTCCCAGTCTTTTGTTAGCCTCCGCAACCAAGTATGAGTTCCACTCATGCATCCAACTCCCTAAACCAAGTTATTCCCAAGAGTCCACCATACCTACCTATTATCATATGCTATTCCAAGTATATTCATGTTTTTGTTTACCTTCCAAATTAAACTTGTTATGAGAAAACTAGTGATTAAAGCTCTCACGAACTTGACGGCACACTTTACTTTTCTTGCCCTTAATAAACTTGAACCATTGTGTCGTCTGTGTTGTATATGCTTGCACTTATGTCAGGGGGATGATCCCCGGGTATCCCAACCGAATAAGAAACAAGACAGTCGGAGCGCGTCCGGCTAACCAGATGCGGCCGGACAAGGCAAGACGGGCCGGCTATCCCCTGGTAGCCGGATCAGCAGGAGGCAGCCGGATACGGCTACATAGCCGAACTCAATCAATGGGACAAGGCGGCGTGTGTATCAGTGCACGGTACGCCCTGTACGGTGACAAGACTGGCAACTACCCGGCCATACCGAAGACTTTGCGCGGGTGACGCAGGAACAGTGGCCAGTGCTGACGACAGGCTCGCACGGCGTCCACTGTGCCTACGACAGCCATACCGCTCATACTACGACAGGACAAGCCATACCGGACACTGTGGATGACTAGTCGGCTAGGACCCGCCTGTGGGGCCCGCCAGTCGGACTGGTCAGTGAGACCTTTGCCTCTCTGCCTATATAAGGAGAGGCAAGGCCTCAGTAGAAAGGGTTGGTCTCATTGTATTTAAGGCAGTAGCTAGAGAATACAGCTCGAGGAGCCCTTGTAGTTCATATATCCCACATAGTCAGATCCGGCAGGAGTAGGGGCTTTACCTCGTCACGAGGGCCCCGAACCTGGGTACTTCTTGCGTCCCGCTACGCTCGCTTGTATCCAATCCTGCCTGGGAACGTCGTCGATAGCTTCCCTGCTAGTCACCACACCTCTATCTAACCTCCTCAGGTACTGCCGTTCCCAATACAACGACAGTTGGCGCCCACCGTGGGGCTTAGATGGCTTCGACCGGAGTCACGTTCCGCACGGGACTCCGCACTTCAGCCGGTGAGCGCGTGGCCTCCGGCCTGGTGCTCACGCTCGGCAGATTCGACTGCGTCATCGACAACGCTTCCTACTTCGCCGGAACCTCCTTCCGGGCGAACGGCACCATTCTGCTATTCGTTGACCTCTCCGTTTACGTCGCCACCGTCCCGGAACGTTTCCCTAGGGAAATCGTTTCTGTCGTGGAGCTGCCGTGCTCAGACGGCAGCGCCTCCGCCGCACCTCGTGACACAGAGGTCATGATGGCCGGTTCCAGCTCCCATCCCCGCCAGCCGCGGGAGCGAGGCGCGGACAAGATCGGAACTTCTGCTCCCCCGCAGCCCCGGAACCGGGTGGAGGATGCCATTGATCGGCTCCTGACGCCGGTTAACCTCGGGGATAACTCGGAGGAGGCGGAGGCCAACTTCAGCATGGAGAGACAGATCCTCCTCCATGAGGCCATGGAGCTAGCTGCAGCCCGTAAGCAGCTCGAGATCGCCCGGCGCGAGTACGACCGCGCGCACGGCCTCACTCCGGCTACCGCGGAGCCGAGCCAGCGCGGCCAGGTACGGCATTGGGGCGGCGAGCTTGGCGGTAGGTTGGAAAAGGACGGGGAACCGGATCCCGCGCCCGCCCTCGCACAGCCCACCTACAGCACGCCCATCAAGAACTTGCGCGCGGCGCGAGCCGCGGCAGAGGAACTGCCCAGCCTAGAGGGCGAGGAGCGAGCCCGCCAGCAAGCCCGCGTGCAGGAGCTCCTCCGCGTCGCGGACGAGCAGGCTGGCGCCAACCGGCAGGTGCAGGAGGACCTTAGCTACTCCAGGAGGAGCGAGCTACCGGCCAACAGTAGGGGCGCGCCGCGTGACACCCAGCAGGCGTCCTCCCCTCAGCCGCCCAGGGCCCGCAGCAGGCGCCGCAGCTCCGGTAACAGGGGCCAGCCGCGCCAGGAGCAGACAGTGAACAGCAACCCGCCACCTCCCCCTCCGCCAGCTGGAGCGCCCAGACCAGCCGGTTCCCGTCTCTCGGGCCGGGTGGGAGCGCCCAACCCGGATCGCCCGGATGCCCGTGACCGCATCGAGCTCCTCGCACAAGCGCGTGTCACGGAGGACGAAGAGTCTACCGGTCCAGTTTGTTTGGACCCCGTATCCGGAACGAGCCGTTTCCGGATAAATTCTCCCTGCCCAGGGACACCCCCAAGTACGACAGCAGCATGAAGCCGGAGGACTGGCTGACCGACTATGCTACGGCAGTCGGCATCACCCACGGGAACAAGCGCACAGCCGTGCACTACATCCCCCTCATGCTAACTGGGTCAGCGAGGACATGGCTCAATAGCCTCGCGCCCAACAGCATCGACGCCTGGCCTGACTTCGAGAAGGTGTCCGTCCACAACTTCAACGGCATGTACAAGCGCCCAGGGCGCCCGCGCGACCTGGCCTTGTGCATCCAGGGCGACCACGAGACCGACCGCGAATACCTTGCCAAGTGGACGGAGCTGCACAACACTTGCGAGGGCATCCTAGAGAGCCAAGCCATCGGCTTCTTCATCGAGGGTTTCCGCGAGGGCACCATGCTTCGCCACCGGCTACTGTGTGACGAGCCAAAGACCATGGCGGAGCTCATGACGGTTGCGGACCAGTATGCCATGGCGGATGCCTCCATGAAGAAGCCCCTCCGAGTAAACGCGGACGGGCGACCAACTCCCATGGAGCTGGCTCGCGACCGACCCAGCAATCCGGCTGGAGAAGCCGGACCCTCTAGACGCCACGACAATGACAACCGGTTCCATGGGGACCGCCAGGCCGGACAGCAGAAGCCTTGCTACCACGCGCGGCAAGTCAATGCTGTGGAGGGCGCGCCCGACACGCCGGCTAATGAAGCAAGAAGGCAGAAGCCACGGCTCACCTTTGACCAGATGTTCGATGGCCCGTGCAAGTGGCATAGCGGTCCCTTCAAGTCGGCTACACACACCACCCGGAACTGCAGCTGGACCCGCCAGCTAAAGGACCAGGGCAACCAACCACGTCCCCCGCCTCCACCACCGGGCGGACCTCCACCACCGGCTAGGGGGGGCGGCAATGATGGCAACAGCGGCAACGACGGCAACAACAACGGCTACCCCCAGCCGAACACTGCCTACCACATTTTCGAGACGGAGCAGGACGACAAGCACAGCCGCAGGCTACGCTCCAAGGAGGTCAACACCATCGCCTCACCGCTCCCCCAGTATCTGAACTGGTCGGAAACCCCTATCACCTGGAGCCGGGCGGATCAGCCCGAGCATCTACCGACTCCCGGGGGCTACGCCATGGTGCTCGACCCCCTCATCGTCTCCAACGCGCGCACTTGCCGATTCTCGCGCGTCCTCATCGACGGAGGCAGCAGCCTCAACCTCCTCTACCAGTCCTCGCTGGAGAAGCTGGGCATTCGCGAAAGCGACCTGCGCCCGACTACCACGACGTTCCACAGGGTACTGCCGGGGCCAGCCTGCGCCCCGCTGGGGAAAATCTAGCTGGACGTCATTTTCGGGACCGAGGAGAACTTCTGCTGCGAACCAATCTGGTTCGAGGTGGTAAATCTGACGAGCTCCTACCACGCTCTCCTCGGGCGCCCCGCCCTCGCCAAGTTCATGGCCATCCCCCACTACGCCTACCTCAAGACGAAGATGCCGGGACCCCACGGCGTGATCACCGTTGCCGGCTGCTTCAGGCGATCGATGGAGTGCGCCTCAGCCGGTTCCAAACTGGCAGAGGCCCTCATCATAGCCGAGGACAAGCGCGTGATCATGCGCAATGTGGCCATGGCCCAGCAGGACATTCCGGCTAGCAGCAAGCCGGTTGGAGAAGGAGCCTTCCAGCCGGCAAAGGAGACGAAGAGGATCCTGCTCGACCCCTCCGATCCGACCAAGTTCGTCACCATTGGCGCCGGCTTGGACAAAAAATAGGAAGGCGCGCTCGTCGACTTCCTCCGTGAGAATCGGGACATCTTCGCGTGGTCCCCCAAGGACATGCCGGGTGTGCCGCGGGAGTTCGCCGAGCACTCACTTGACGTGCGTCCGGATGCCAAGCCAGTCAAGCAACCTTTGCGCCGGTTCGCGGAGGAGAAGAGAAAGATAATCGGTGACGAGATCACCCGGCTCCTTGCAGCCGGGTTCATCATGGAAGTGTACCACCCGGACTGGCTGGCGAACCCAGTCCTGGTACTGAAGAAGAACAAGACCTGGCGCATGTTTATCGACTACACCAGCCTGAACAAGGCGTGCCCTAAAGACCCCTTCGCCTTGCCCCGTATCGATCAAGTCATCGATTCCGCGGCTGGCTGTGATTTGTTGTCTTTCTTAGATTGTTATTCCGGGTACAATCAGATCCGGCTGAACCCGGCTGATCAGATTAAGACATCATTTATCACCCCCTATGGGGCTTTCTGCTATGTAACCATGCCTTTCAGCCTAAAGAACGCATGCGCCACCTATCAGCGATGTATGCAGAAATGCTTGCACTCGCAGATAGGCCGAAACATGCACGCTTACGTGGATGACATGGTCATCAAGACTAAGGAGAAGCGCAGCCTCCTCGAGGACCTGGGAGAAACATTTGGCAACCTCCGCCAGTACCGGATGAAGCTGAACCTAGAGAAGTGCGTCTTCGGGGTACCGTCCGGTCAGCTCCTCGGTTTCCTCGTCTCACAGCGAGGTATCGAGGCAAATCCGTAGAAGATCGCGGCCTTCGCAAGGATGCAACCGCCCAGGAACCTGCTCGGAGTCCAGAAGTTCACCGGATGCCTTGCCTCCCTTAGTCGTTTTGTCAGCTGGCTGGGGGAGAAGGCACTCCCGTTGTACCAACTGATGAAGAAGACGGACAAGTTCTCTTGGACTTCGCAAGCCGACGCCGCGTTTCACGACCTCAAGCGCATGCTATCCACAGCACCGGTCCTAGCCACGCCGACTAGTAAGGAGCCGATGTTGCTCTATATAGCAGCCATCAGCCGGGCCGTCAGCGTCGTCCTGGTGGTGGAGCGCCCCAAGGAAGGCAAGGCTCAGCCGGTTCAGAGGCCCGTCTACTACCTCAGCGAGGTTCTCTCCCTCTCCAAGCAGAACTACCCCCACTACTAGAAGATGTGCTACGGCGTGTACCTGGCATGCAAGAAGCTCAAGCACTACTTCCAGGAGCATCCGATTAAGGTCGTGTGCACTGCACCCCTTTCGGAAATCATCGGCAACAAGGACGCCACCAGCCGAGTCGCCAAGTGGGCCATCGAGCTTGCCGCCTACTCCATCCAGTACGAGCCCTGGCTCACGATCAAGTCGCAAGCGTTGGCGGACTTCCTCGTCGACTGGGCCGAGACCCAGTATCTCCCACCGGTTCCGGATTCGGACCATTGACGGATGCACTTCGACGGATCAAAGATGCTCGGGGGCTAGGGAGCCGGCATCGTGCTCACCTCGCCCAAGGGAGACCAGCTGGAGTATGTACTACAGATCCACTTCAAGGCCTCCAACAACGTAGCCGAATACGAGGCACTGGCGCACGGACTCCGGCTGGCCAAGGAGATCGGTGTCAACCGGATCCTGTGCTTCGGCGATTCGGACTTGGTGGTGCAGCAAGTATCCGGGGAATGGGACGCCAGAGACGCAAACATGGCTCTCTGCCGGTTCCACATCCAGAAGCTCAGCGCCTCGTTCGATGGGTGTGAATTTCACCACATCCCCCGCGTCAACAACAAGGCAGCCGACGGGCTCTCCAAGATCGGATCCACCAGGCAGGCCATCCCACCAGGGGTGTCCTTGGAGCACCTACGCAAGCCATCCATCAACCCGTCGCCAGAATCGGACTCCATCGTCTAGGCAGGAACCGTTCCGGCCGGCGGGACGACGGAAGCAGAGCTGGTAGAACCACCAAAAAAGAAGACCCGCACCAACTCCGGCCGGGCAGCGCCTTCCGGCTCGCAAGGCCCGGGGGCTGCCGGCTCGCCTAGCGGCTCGGGGGCTACCTCTCCGGATACGCCATCCGGACAACCCCCGGACACCCGTCAACCGGAGAACGTGGGCATCCTCGTCATTCGGGAAGTGCCATCCTGGGCACAGCCCTTGATGAGCTACATCGCCAATGGAGAACTTCCGGACGACGAGGTGCAGGCTAGGCAAATCCGGCGCCGTGCGCACGCATACACCATCATAAACGGCGAGCTATACAAGCGCAGTGTATCCGGAATCTTCCAAAGATGTGTTGATACGGATACGGGCCACCGGCTACTCAAGGACATCCACCAGGGCGAGTGCGGGCACCACGCTTCTTCAAGGGCGATAGTCGCCAAGGCGTTTCGCCATGGTTTCTATTGGCCCACCGCCCTCGAGGACGCTGAGCAGCTGGTCCGCGCATGCAATGGGTGCCAGCGCTTCGGGCAGCTCAGGCATATGCCAACCTCGATACTCAAGACCATACCGATCACCTGGCCGTTTGCAGTTTGGGGCCTTGACATGGTCGGTCCCTTCAGGCGAGCGCGCGTAGGCATGACCCACCTGCTGGTGGCGGTGGACAAGTTCACGAAGTGGATCGAGGCCAAGCCTATCCGAAAGCTGGACGGGGTGACGGTTGTCACCTTCTTCACCAACATCATCAACCGCTTTGGCTACCCCAACAACATCATCACCGACAACGGCACGAACTTCGCCAAAGGGGCCTTCGCCCGGTTCTGCAGCAACAAGGGCATCCGGCTAGACCTCGCCTCCGTCGCGCACCCGCAATCCAATGGGCAAGTCGAAAGAGCAAACGGCTTAGTGCTAGCCGGCATCAAGCCACGTCTCATCGAGCCGTTGGAGCGTTCACCCGGATGTTGGATCGAAGAACTTCCGGCTGTGCTGTGGAGCCTCCGCACCATGCCGAATAGGTCAACCGGCTACACGCCGTTCTTCCTGGTCTATGGATCGGAAGCCGTCCTCTCCGCCGACATCGAGTTCGACTCCCCTCGCAAGCTTCTCTACAACAAAAAAGCCAACCAGGAGGCGCGGGAGGACGGAGTGGACCTCCTGGAGGAGGCCCGCGATCTGGCCTTGTCCAGATCAGCCCTGTACCAACAGCGACTACGTCGCTACCATTCAAACCGGATCTGCCCAGTCGGATTCCGCGAGGGCGACCTGGTTCTCCGGCTGGTGCAAGACACGAAGGGCATGCACAAGCTATCGCCACCCTGGGAGGGCCCCTTCATCATCAGCCGGGCGCTGCCCAACGACTCCTACTACCTCATCGACGCGCAGCAGCCACGCAAGAACAAGATGGACAAATCAGACGAGGAGACCGAGCGTCCCTGGAACGCGGCCCTGCTGCGCCCATTTTACACCTAGTCGCCAGACAGTGTAAGTATCCCGAAACCCCTATGAATAAAAATACGGACCCCCACGAGAATCTCGGGGGCTCCTTGCCAGAAATATGTATGCACCTGTTTTCCGGTTATTATTTTCCGGCTCCAGCAACCCCTACCCGGGGCTCGTCGGCTGGCCCGGCCTGCTAAGTCAACAAACCGGCTGAGTACTGTGCGACGATATCAGAGGCCCACTATTCGTCTCAGATACAGACCGCAACCCGGCTGTCCGGCTAGCAAGAGCAAAAGCCCGAGGCATCCCACATGAAAAACGGGGAGGAGACGCGATAGATCGGGTGTCCCGGCCCTGCAACTAGCTCGAACCAATCCAGCTGCTAAGCCTTTAGTACCGTGCGCAATGTACTGTCAGCTCCCTTCGATTCCGGCTGCAGACCGCAACCCGGCTGCCCGGCAAGGACGCAGCGAAAACAGCAGAGCGCACGGGAAAGCGACTAAGTGTCTAGAAAGGGACAGGTCAGCTTTCGAAAAAACAAGCCGTTTTCTGGCTACAATTTGGCAGACTAACCTACTAACCTATGTGGACATGTGTGTATGCGTACGTACGTGTGTCCGACTACTTAGAGTCGGAGTTCAGGAAAAGGAAAGAAGATTCGAAGTCCTTGCCTTCATCAAGCGCCCCAAATCTCGGGGGCTACACCCACTGGGTGCGCTCGCGCGCCCCCAGTGGAATCTTAGGGTTCCCGACCGGCTAAAGGCGTTTAGCCGGCCATTCGGAGCCCAGGTGAGGGCAAGGGCTGGAGCAAGAAAAAGACAAGGAAGATTCGAAGCACCTGGCTACGCCAGCTACTCCGAATCTTGGGGGCTACACCCAGTGGGTGCGCTCGCGCGCCCCCACTGGAATGTTAGTTCCCCCGGCTAAAAGGGTTCAGCCAACGAAAGCAACCGACTAAGACAAGTCTAGTCGGATAAACACAGAAGAACTGGGAAAGAAGGAAGATTCGAAGCACCTGCCTTCGCCAACTACTGCGAATCTCGGAGGCTACACCCAGTGGGTGCGCTTGCGCGCCCCCACTGGAGGTGTAGGTTATCTGGCTAAAGGCGTGTAGCCGGACAAGGTTAGCCGGGCAAAATGGCAAAAAGAAACTCAGCACACAAGTAAGAAAAAAGGATTTCAACAATAACAAGCAAAAGAGAGAAGAAGCTCTCGCAACTTACCCGGCGTCAAAGACATCCGGCTCAAACAGACAAGGTTTACAGGTGTACAACACAAGACAATTACACCCGGCATCCCGGGGCAATATCTAGGCAGTAGGACCCTTGCCGTGGGGGAGATCTTGGCCAGCAGAGGCTTCAGGCGGTGGAGGAGGCGCGGAGTCTGATCCGGTTCTGGCACTGGCAGGCGGCGGCATCGGGGCCTCCACATCAGGAGTGCCAACGGACTCCGAGTCGGTGAGGACCTCGTCGGAGTCCATATAGTCGGCGATCTTGATGGCGGACCCGCGGAGCTCCCGATGGGCTTGGCGGATGGCGGCAAGGTCAGCCCCGACAAAGAACCCTCCGTCGATCTTCTCGACGCGGGCGTCCTTGTACCAGGAGAGCATCAAGGCCAAGGCCATCTCCGCTCTAGCTCGTGCAGCCAAATCCCGCAGCCGGTCCACCACAGCCGGCACCTCTCCCACCTTCGCAGCCAGCTGTGCCATTGTCTCCGGGACCGGAGCCTCCGGCCAGACAAAGGAGAAGACGTCCCTCACCGCCTGGCGAAGCTTAGCAGCCTCCTCGCCAAGAAGGACGACGAGCTCCTGGGCCGTAGGCTGCTCTCCCGGCCAATTCTCCTGCAGCCGGTTGTAGGCCAGCAGGTCTATGCCGGGGTAAAAAGCTGTCAGAAAAGATAAGTCAGATCCGGCTACCGGATCTAGAAAGAAAAAGAGACGGAAAGAAGACTCACCTTTGGCGGTGTGGCCGACCTGCATCAGCTCCTCCACCAGCGCTTTCTCCTTGAGCGCCAACCGTTTGATCTCCTTCTCTTGGTCCTTGTTCTGGGCCTCGAGAAGGGAGAAAGCCTCGGTCCGGCTGGCGAGCGAGGCGTCGCGCTCCTTGATGGTGGCCTCCAGACCGTCCACCTGCGCGTGCCAGTCCTTGTTCTGCAGCCGCAGAGTGGAGTTGGACTTGCTCAACCGGTCGTTCGCTTTCTTCAAGCGATCGATCTCGCGCTAAGCGCACACGAGGATGGCTACAACAAACCGGCTGTCAGTCCCAAAAAAAAAGGAAGGAGCCAGGCAAAGTGAACTCACTCTGGGAGGTCCCGTTGGCGGCAGCGAGCTTCTGCTCCAATGACTGGTTCCCGCCGGCTGTGGCCTCCAGCAGCCGGATCTCCTTCACCGCCAGCTCGAGCGTGGCGGCAAGGTTCGACAACGAGGAAGCGGAAGAGGCGTCGTCGTCCACAGCGTTGACGGCCAGGGACTCCTTCGCCGTGACCACCACCGCCTGCCACTCCTTCCCGGGCTCCTCGTCGGAGTTGTCATCGCCAACGACGACGAGCTCCTTGCCAGTAGCCCCCCGCGCGCCCGCGGAGGAGCCTTTCGTCTGGGAGGACCTCGCCTCCGGCTGGGGAACTTCCGGCTGGGCGGAGGCAGTCGGCTCAGCCCGTGGGGGAGGCGAAGGCTGCGCCTCAGAAGAAGGAGGAGCGCTGGTCAGCGCAGTCGGGGTGCGGGGCGGCGACCCGGTGGGCGCGCTAGCCGGGCTCGCGGCTCCAAAGGAAACGAGCGTGCTAAGGAAAAAGCGAGGAAGACAGGAGCAAAACAAGCCAAAGTCAGAAAAGGAGGAAAAAGGCAAACAGACAGAAAGGGAAGGGGGAGAAGGAACATACCCTGGCTCCACAGGAGGCGGCCCCTTCTTCTGTCCAAGACGGCTCGACGGAAGGGTGCCAGACCGGCTTGGCGGCGGGGCGCCAGACCGGCTCCTCTTGGGCGCCGGCTCCTCCGTCGCGGGGTGGCGGGAGCCGGAGCGGCTGGAGCCGCTCCCGCCCGCTCCCCCGTCCGTCGTTGAGCGCGTCGCTGGCTCCGCGGTCGACATGGCCTCCTCCTCGTGCACCTCCGGGTGCGGGTCGGCGGCCGGCTCGTTGTTCCGACTGGGGAAGGCGTCGCCATCCCCATCCGATTCCTCGCCGGACCACCGGGCGCGCGGCTCGGGCAGGTTGGGCGCGAACTCCTCGAGGACCACCGCGCCCTCCTCGCGGATGATGCAGGGGAACAACTGCCGAACACAAAGGTCAGCCAGACGAAGGCAAAGAACAAGAACAAGAAAACATCAAAAGTGCATCCGGTCAAAAGAGCTTAAACGAGGCGCGCGGTTCTCCCGCGTATACGGCGCCAGGCTGAACTTCTAGTTCTCCGGCAGCCGCTCCTTGGTGATCGTCCACACCCACTCCTTCAGATTGTGGTAGCGGGGATTGCGGCGCGACAGCCGGGTCGGGTCCAGCCAGCCCGAATAGTAGCACATCTTGTGCGCTCGTTGCTGCAGCGGCATCATCAGCCGGGACATCCAGCTGAGAGTGACGTCCAGGCTAGTCAGCTGGCAGTGGACGAGGGAGCGCATGCGCTTCAGCATCTCGTCCGTCTCCGCCTTGTCGCCGTGGAGCTTCAAGTCCCAGTTCTGTCGGCTGGACTCGACGTCCTGGAAGGCCGGCAGATTGATCCGGTCGACATTGGTGAGGTTCTTCACGTAGAAGTACGACTGCTGCCACAGTCACACCGTATCGTGAATAAGGAACTTGGGGTAGCTGGTCTGCGAGCGGGAGTAAATGGAGGCGCCGCCACAGACGACTAAGGGCCCCTGGGTGAACTGCACCTGCAGCCGGACTCGAAAGAGCCGGCAGAAGAGCCCGAGATTCGGCTGGATCCCGAGATAGCTCTTGCAGAAAGCAACCAAATGCGCCAACGTTCCGATTGCGTTGGCCCCGAGGTGGTGGAGACGAAGGTCAAAGAAGGCGAGGAAGGTCAAGAGGAACGGGTTCACCGGAAGGGCGAACCCGCGGGCCAGATGGGTCAGGAATATGACGCGTTCGCCCTCCTCTGGATGCGGCGACACTTCCCTGGTCGGCGCCAGCCGCACCGCCACCTCCTCCGCCGGCGGGAGGACGCGGGTGGCGCGGTACTTCGCGATCTGGTTCTCGGTGACGGCGGAGCCGCACCAGGCCCTGCGATCGGCGGCCATCTCCGATTGATGAGGGGGAACGGCGACGAAAGAGTGGCGGTGGCCCGTAACGACGACAACGGCGAGCGGGCGGCGCAGAGAGCAAGAGCGCAGAAGCAGGAGCACGCGGGGAAGAAGGAATTGCAGCGGGGGAGCGAAGGAAGGAAATCTCCTCCCCCGCGGCGTCCCTTTAAAGGGCTAGAAGGGCAACCGTCGATGGGGCACGTGGTGCGCATCCGGGCGACCCACACCCCAACCGCCGCCTAAGATCCCGTGTGCAAGAGCAGGATGCGCAGAAGATCCTGGGGCGGGAACCGAAGCGCCAGACAGCAGCTTCCCGAGGTGACGTGCGACGGGACGTTACGCTGCCCGCCGCAGAGTAATGATGGCGCGTGCGCGCATGGCCGGCGTCAGCACAGACGTCACAAGTAGCGCAAGCGCCAAGCTCAGACGGACGCAAATTCAAAAACAAGAGGAAGCGCGCGCACATTTCGCCTAAGGGCGGAATCCACACGCGCTCGGGGGCTAGTGTCAGGGGGATGATCCCCAGGTATCCCAACCGAATAAGAAACAAGACAGTCGGAGCGCGTCCGGCTGACCAGATGCAGCCGGACAAGGCAAGACGGGCCGGCTATCCCCTAGTAGCCGGATCAGCAGGAGGCAGCCGGATATGGCTACATAGCCGGACTCAATCAATGGGACAGGGCGGAGTGTGTATCAGTGCACGGTACGCCCTGTACGGTGACAAGACTGGCAACTACCCGGCCATACTGAAGACTTTGCGCGGGTGATGCAGGAACAGTGGCCGGTGCTGACGACAGGCTCGCACGGCGTCCACTGTGCCTACGACAGCCATACCGCTCGTACTACGACAGGACAAGCCATACCGGACACTATGGATGACTAGTCGGCTGGGACCCGCCTGTGGGGCCCGCCAGTCGGACTGGTCAGTGAGACCTTTGCCTCTCTGCCTATATAAGGAGAGGCAAGGCCTCAGTAGAAAGGGTTGGTCTCATTGCATTTAAGGCAGTAGCTAGAGAATACAGCTCGAGGAGCCCTTGTAGTTCGTATATCCCACATAGTCAGATCTGGCAGGAGTAGGGGCTTTACGTCGTCACGAGGGCCCTGAACCTGGGTACTTCTTGCGTCTCGCTACGCTCGCTTGTATCCAATCCCGCCTGCGGACGCCGTTGATAGCTTCCCTGCTAGTCCCCACACCTCTATCTAACCTCCTCAGGTACTGTCGTTCCCAATACAACGACAACTTATTTGTTGGGGATCAGCAGAACCATGCTGTCATGGGGAACGCTTTCAACATTGCACTGGTACTTTGTACCTAGTTGATATCATGCTCTTTTGTCTACGGATGTCGCCGGTGTGAAATGAAAGGGGAGCTTGTAAGTCCATGGAGTTATGTATATGTGTTAGAGAAACGCCTCGGCCGCTGGTCTAATCCATGCTGACATGGTGGAAACCTGCAGCGTAACCATAATAAGTTGTCTATGAAGCATTCTTCTTATAAAAAAAGAGTCTGATATTGAGAAACAAGAGAAAAAGAAAAAAAGAGATTATGAAAATAGGAAAGAGAGAAAAAAGCACCATATTCCCATGGTAAATAAGAAGATTACTGAGATGCTCGTTGTCTGCTTGCCTTGTCATTTTGATATGGGGATTCTTCCTATCATCGGGAAAGGGGTACCCGTTGGCGGTTCTCTATGATACACATGTACTTACAATGACAAGAACTTACCGGTAACTAAACTTGAGTAGCATGAGGAGCGGCCCTCGTATTCAAGGGACATGAGATTTCTAACTTATACTTCGTCAAGCATATACACCATAGTTTGTTCACTTTAAGCTTAATCACTTCAAGATGCTTATGATAGGGGCAATGAGAGCTAAAAGCTATTAAGTACCATAATTTTTGGAAGCTCTTTATAAGACTTGAATCCCTACTTCCTTCTATGAAGGCCTTTCTTCCACTATATGTTGAGTCTCCACCTTCTACCTTTATGCACCTACTTTGAGAGCATAGTGGCCATTGTTAGTTTTATGTGCATTGTCCCAAGACTTGTTGATTGATGCATAGCTTTAATATTGCTTGTTTTAAACTATTTGTATCTATTCACTCTTATAAACTTTGAAGGTGTCCTATGCATTTATTTGCTACTCTATGAGGGACAAGCTGAATGCCACTATGCTATGTTTTCTTTATGTGAAACAAACAAACGTCTTGCAAAGCATTGTTATTCATGAATCTTTTGTTTGTGCCTTTTCATGTTGCAACATAGTATCTTTGTCTTATTGCTAGAACTTTGTATTTCATGTTATGATTAAAGTACTATGATCCCAGCTTTGAATGTTTTACAAATACTTTGATCAAGTTTATGATGGTGCATGTCACCTCAAAAATTATTCTTTCTTTTTATGACTTACATACTCGAGGATGAGCAGGAGTTAAGCTTGGGGATGTTGATACATTGCAAATGTATCTATAATTTTTGATGTTCCATGCTTGGTTTTATCTACTTTCATATGTTTTGTCCACACTTTGGAGTACTTTTCATATGATTTCTTGGACTAACCTATTAACAAGAGCCACAGTGCCAGCTGCCTGTTTTCTGCTGTTTTTGGTTCCAGAAAAGTCAGAAAATGAATATTCTCGGAATTGGACGAGACAAAAGCTAAAGTTATTATTTTACCGAGGGACACCTGGAGCCAGAGTACGAGACGGAGAAGGGCCAGAGGGTGGCCACACCACAAGGCCGTGCGGCTAGGCCTAGCCCGCGCCAGGGGGTGGTGTGGCTAGCCCAGGCACCCCCTCGGCCTCTCCTTCCGCCTATATATCGCCTCTGATAGGGAAACCCTAATTACCCGATCAACATTCCACAAAAGAGTCTGTAGCCGCCGTCATCTCCATCCCTAGATCGGGAGGGATCTGAAGCTCTTCCCGGCACCCTGCCAGAGAGGGGAATTCACCCTGGAGGCCTTCTTCATCATCATGCAAGCCTCCGGTGTGATGCGTGAGTAGTTCATCTCTGGACTACGGGTCCATGTAGTAGCTAGATGGTTGGTTCTCCTCCTTTGTGCTTTCATGTCTAGATCTTGTGAGCTCCATTCATGATCAAGATCATCTATTTGTAATTCTGCATGTTGTGTTTGCGGGGATCCGATGGATATTGAGATGCTATTTCAGATTGATTATTGATTCTATCATGTCTTTGTTATTTGTGATCTTGCATGCTTTCCGTTGTTAGTAGCTATCTTGGCCAAGTAGATGCTAGCAACTCCAAAAGTTAGTATTTATGCTCGATAGTGGGTTCATGCCTCTGGTAATCTGGGGAAGTGACAGAAATCTCTAAGGTACCAGATGTGATGTTGCTACTAGGGAGAAAACAACAATCCTTTGTTCATAGAACAATTGTATTGTTTACTTTACATGCAATTCGTAATGCAATTATCCGTTGCTTACAACTTTATACTGGAGGGGGTTCGAATGATAAACTGAAGGTGCATTATTAGTCATAGATGCAGTTGGATTGCGGTCTATGTATATTGTTGTAATGTCCAATCGAATCTCAAAGGAGTCAAGATGAGTAGTATATGCTTGTATGCTTTCTCGATGTTTGTCAATTGCCCCGCTGCAATTTGTTCACCCAGCATGTTATCTATCTTAAGGAGAGCCACCTCTAGTGAACTATGGACCTCGGTCCTTCCTTTACATTCAATCTACAATCAACTGTTTACTGCTTTGTGTTTACTTTCTGCAAACTATTACTTCCTTCCATTCAATACGTTTAATCCTTTGTTTTCAGAAAAACCGGTGAGATTGATAACCGCATCGCAAGTTGGGGGCAAAGTTCTGTGGTTTTGTTGTGCATGTCTCCATGTTTCTACTAGCACTAGTAGTGCGCCCTGCCAAGGCTCAGCTAGCAACACCTTTGGGGTGTTTCCTTGCTCCTACTGGATTGATAACCTTGGTTTCATACTGAGGGAAAGCTTGCTGCTGTGCTCATCATACCTTCCTCTTGGGGTTCCCCAACGAGCTCGATATATTTTGGGCCATCAATAGTACGAGGGCTCCATGAGAGGTTCTTTTCTAGAATAGTTTCTCTTGTAGATATACCATCTACATATCTTTGCTGAAAACTTTTGTAGAAAATACTAGGACCGGGTCACCCATTTGTTTCTTCCTTCCGGTCATCTCATGACCAAAATCCTTTCTTTCCTTTCCGACCATCCCATGGTCAAATCATTTCCAAAGCCTTTGCTTTTCCGAAGTCCTTTTTGAAATCAAAATCAGCACCGCTCTACAACAACTTTACCAACCATCCATGACCGTGTACATGGCTATTCGAATAGATTTACACTCTACAGAGGTTGTATAGTTTACCCACACCATCCGGTTACCCTGCCATGATCACCTACGGATCGTGGGTCGAATAACCAATCAAGACTCTCTAGATGCCACTCAGGCCCTACCCTATGAGTTGTTCCCCTCAACACCGGGATGTCCGGGCCAAGGACTAACTAGAGCACAATCCGACTCCTCGAGAGTGGGCACTTTCAATGAGAGGCTCATAGTATCACTCGACTACTCCCTAGGGCAGTTCGCAATTCCTCCAGGTGACTGTCTAACAGTTGACCCTTTCTGTAAAGGAACCCCGACATGAGAGGGAGTTGATCCTTTATAAGTAGTTGTGAAAATTTCTACACCATAGTAGCAAACTTCAAGTCCAGCCCCGTCCCATTCTAGAGTAATATGGTTGTACGGGTTAATTATTCTAGCAAAACTGTAAAGAAATGGGTGCATTTTCGTAATCCTTTTTCCTCCATCTTTCCTTCAGCATTTTGTAAAACAAAACCTTTTTCCTTTCTCAAACCTCTCTTGGTAGGTCTAACCTCACCAAGATTTTATCATAAAACATTTGTGAGCTTTTTCGGGGTCTTCCCATCCTATAGTTTTACTTCGGCTAAAACAGGGTCTCCAAAGGAGTATGGTGGTATGCACCATCTACCATATTAGGACAATTAGGTGTCGTCAAGGGGTTTGTACAGACTAGTACAATTGTGAAAGCCACTACCAGGTATATATCATCATATAATAAACAATGCAGTTTTAGTAAAACAGTAGGTAAAATATGCATAAGTAAAACAGTAGGACAAGGCTTATGAGCAAGAAGGTGGCTTGCCTGTAATCAACAATATGGCAATATATGTCCCTGGACTACTTATTAGAATACCATAATAATCAATAATAACCACTTCTGGTCTCCAATATAATCGCAACTATAGTCATCAAGGATAGCACATGCAAGCAAACAAAGCCACAATCAACACAAGGCATACAAGCATCATTACGATACAGCAGACAAACATTCAACATATTATTCACTTTGGTAGGTTTTGATAGATTGAGTTTGTTACAGTTGGAAATAATGGAAAGGCATTTGTGGATCCTCTTTTGTGTTTTAAAAGTCAAATACCACCTAATAAGGGGTTTTGAACTAGGGCTTGGGTCTGTGTGATATCAATGTACCAAAATGATATCATTCGATAGGTATTAATAAAACAAGGCCACCAAAAGTGGTTTCATGATTTTATCTATTTTCATTAATTAGTTATGATTATTTTAGTGGAAATAACTCTAGTATAGGTGAATAATTCACCAGAAAATATCTGGAGCTCAAATAAAATTTTCCTCATATGATATTGTATAAATTTGGAAGTTTGAATTTTGAGAGTTGGAAACACCTCAAAATAGATTCTAGAATGCCCTTGGGAAAATCCCAAAGTCAATTATGTAGTCAATTTTTCTTTTAACCAGATTTATTCCACATGTCCAAATGATATGAGATAAAGTACAATGGATAGGTATTTCAAATACCTTCTAGTATAAATTGGAATCACTATTTTTGGAGTTGTAAACCCTCTGAAATGATTTATCTAGTGAAGTATCTATAGAGAGAGGTTTAAATCACTATAATTTACTGAATGCTCAATAAATTATGGGCTACTAGATCTTGGTATACCTTGTTGCAACACATCTAGGAGTGTTGTAATCAACTCAAAATTTGGTATAGGTTGACCTATGAAATTTTCTAAAGATGAAACTGAATTGATTTTGTCATTTTAGCTACGGATAAACCAAAGCTCCACTTGATATGAAATTAATGTCACTTGAAAGACATTTCAAATATATTTCAAAGGGAGTTGGATTCAATCCATTTGGTTATGTGGAACTCCTATAGGGAATTATTGAATGTAAAAGATACTTTCTAGTAGTATTATTGCTAGAAGATATACAATTAAAACTGGGTCAAAAGTTTGGTGTAGCTTTTAAGATTGAACACTACAGAGCATGTAAAAATTTAGATATGGACATTTTCAGGAATTTTCCATTTTCTTTTGATTTTATTCCAGGAAGCTTTTGAATAGATTTGTGGATAAAAATTAAAAACGGATAATTTGGCAGGACAAAACTGACTGGCCTGATAAGCACAGTGCCAGGCCAGCCCAACTGGCAACAGGGGGCGCTAGGAGCCAATTTTGAACTGACAAAAGGGCCCCAGGCGTCAGCGGCAGTGAAAAACGAAGGGGTATCGCATCCCGTCGACCGTCCGATTAGGATGAGATCGACGACACTGGGCCGTCATCTCTGTTGAGCCAACGCGCATGGGGCAGAAACCCTATGGAAGGTTCGGGAGCGGTGGGGAGCATACCTGGGTGGTTCCCGTACTGTGGCGAGGCGAAGTGGCACACCACGGCAAGGCCAACGGTGGGCGGCAAGGCATTTTTTGATGCAGACTTTGCGAAACGAGCGTCCGCGGCGGAGCATGCTCGGGAGGATCTCGTCGGCGTCGTTTGGGGCGGTCCTGATCAAAAAAGGGAGGTAGGTTCAGAGGCATTGGAGCATGGGGGCTTATAAAACACCGCATGCAAAGGGGGAGGAGCAAGGAGAAGAACACACAGCCAGATCTTGACCATGGTCCGAGGGAGTAGTTTTGTCAACACCCGGATTTTTAATCCCAGATGCCCGTTATGCCATACCTCGCAATCCCAGGATTACCATTTTTGCGAGACATAACAGATTGGATATCATAGTACATCATCCATTACAAACCATACATAAGGTCTTACACAAATAAGGATCTCATGATCCAGTCTTAATACAACACACCGCGGAAAAATAAAAGATAAGCGTAGCGGTGGGGTCCATCTTCAGGGGCACAGGCAATGCTGACGAAGACAAATAGTCCTAGTTATCATAGCCGTCCTGTTGGCCATCATCTTGATAGTCTCCTTCATAGTATGGCCATGAGAATAGCCAGGGACAAAAGCCATGAGTACTCTTTAAGTACTCGCAAACTACCACTAACAAGTATTATAGTTCTAAGTTAAAGTGCTAACTCTATGTTTAACTATAAAGTTAGTTTGAAACCTAAGCTGAGTTCTGAAGCAAAGAAAGATAAAGTAAAGTTCTAGAATCACTTAAGTTGGGAAGCTAGTATCATAAACACAACCCTGTCGTGGTCAAGTCAAGATTCATCCTTCGTTTCAAGTTATTTGGAAAACATTCCGACAACGAAACAGTATGGCCATTCCAACTGTCCATAACCGCGGACGCAGCTATTCGAATAATTTGACACTCTGCAGAGGATTCGATACATCTCTCAGGGATAACCCTGAATCATCATACTTAGTATGCAGATAATCAAACATAACCTTCCCTTTACACACCCTAGTATAAGCACCTCTCCTATGAGCATGGCCTCCCAACCATGACCATCAGTCATCTTGGGCACTGCATAGGTGGACATCATGAGAGGTAGTCTCAGCTCAAACCTCTCCCGCGAGGGAACTAATACTAATGCATATAAATTTCCAGCTAAGCCTTACCCAATTCAGGTGGTGTGGTTGTACGGTAAATTTGGAATGGTATCGCATCCGAATCCAACCATCAGTTTTATAAAAGGGTTAAGGCTCATTCCTCAATATTTTCATCATCATCAACCATTTGTGTTTCTCAACATATGTCAAAACATCTCAATAGAATGACTCATCATTCCAAGGTTTTCATAATTCATTTTCACCAAGTGTTCCCATCTAAAGTGACTCAAGTTTTTGATCTACTCTAAACTACTAAGTTAAGAGTGTTCACTAAGGTGGAAAAGATGGGTTCAATCTCATGCCATGGAATGACATCTAAAGGGATTCTAAATAGGTCAAGTTTTATACTCTTTATGCTACCTTCAACACAAGTAAAGAACTTTGTGTAAACTAAGGGAGGTAAAACTTGTAAACAAGACTTGGGGTACTAATAGTCAAAGGAGTGTGATCAAAGCATGCCTAAGGCACATTTGCTAAACCATCTAGTTTGATCCTAGCTTGCTATGCACTAAACTTGCCAGTGTTAGCTTGCATTGTTAATGGTGGCTTGGCTTGGTTGGTGCAGTGGTTGAAGTTTTCTTCTTCTTCTTCTTGGTAGAACTCCTCCTCCTCGAAAGCTTGGTCGGTACTATCGTCTATAAAGACATACGGAGTACACAATCACCAAACAATACTTAACTAGGCTAAATAGCATTCTAAGACACACATTTGATGATCTATTATCATCATAAGCATCACAAGTTTAATTCAATAGTTTCATCCTTTTTATTTTAGAAAAGTGATTTCTACTCATTGAAAAATTAACTAAAATTTAATATTCTCCATTTAAAATACGGGATCATATTGACACATGTCATCACCACATATCTTAACACATGGGAATGAGAATTAAAGGTTGGATCAATATTACTTTGGTTTAAGTTTATTATTTAATGATTTAAAGTGACTAGAAATGCCTATATAGCATTATTTTGGTACTAGTCCAAAGTCACTGCATGTAAACCTTAATATTATTACATATTTAGATAGATATGATGAAATGTGATTTTTGAGAGTTGGAATCAACTCAAAACCAATCTTAGTTGATTTTATAAAAATGTTGGAAGTTGCAAATACATCTGTTTTATTATTTTTATTAGGATAGATCTATAACTCTAATTGAATTAAATCCAACGGGCTTGGATAGATCATTTCAATACCTTTCAGACAAAATTAGTTTCATGCAATATGGATTTATAAATCTCTCTGAATTGATTTTTAAACTAGTGGATAGAAACTAGATTTAACTTAAAAGAAAAATCCAATTTTGAACGGGTGGGCTAGTGCGGGAACTAACATGGGCCAGCCCAGTGACGCTCCGCGGCATGGGGCTCAGCTGACATGCGGGCTCCACCAGTCAGCGACACAAAAATACCGAAACGGTATCTAGCATTCTAGGCCGCACGATTAGAAGGGGATCTAACGGTGGGGGTTCATCATCGTCGACGGATTACTCCGGCGAGAACTTGACCTAGACGCGGTGGTGGGGATCGACTGGGGGCGTACCAGAGCTCCAGCAAGGTCGGTGAGGCGGGCAAACGGGCTGGAAGACAACGACGAGGCGAGGCGCGGTTGCGGCGGAGCTTGGGGTGCCCTAAATCGCAGGCGCCCTTCTCCTCCTGCTGCGGCGGCTCCGGCTCCAATTCCGGCGAGGCAGAGCTCAAGCGGTGTCGACTAGAGGTGGGTGAGGTTCAGTGAGAGGTGGGGAGTGAGTGGGTGTGGAGAAATGAGGCTGGGGAGGCCGGCTTATATAGGCCCGACGGTGAGACCGATCGGTGTGGGCAGGCGACTCCGGCGAGGGCGGCACAGGGAGCTAGCAGCATGGCTCGAGGTAGGGGATGGTGGCCGGTCTCCTGGCGGTGCGCTGAGGCTTAAAGGCGCGGCAAGGCAAGCTCTATGCTGGTCGGGAGCGTCACGAGCTCTGGGCGGCAGAGGCTGCGGGTTCGACGGCGAGCGGTGGCTGGGGTGCGTTGGGCGGCCAGCGGGGGTGTCTGGGGTGTTCCCTAGGTCATGGCGGAGTGGTCGACGCGGGCTGCGGCCGAGGGGCGGTCCGTGCATGCGGGGACAGAGCGTGCTCTGCGAGCGACGTCGGCATGGTCGACCAGCTCCGGGCGCGGCGGTTCTTGGCCGTTCTGGTCTATGTCTCTGGGCTGGGGCTAGTTGGACGGTGGAGGTGGACCACGGGCGACGTGCTGGACAAGGTGAGAGGGGCTGGCAGCTACTGTGGCGCGATGTCGCCGGTGAGGGTGCTCAAGGTGCTCGGCCTTAATGGCCATGACCATTTGGTCGTGTGCACAGGGCTTGGCCGGGCTAGCAAAGGGTAGGAGTTGCACTAGGGGGACAAGGGGACAGGGTTAGGCCCAATTGGTGACCAAAATCACTGCTCAAAATAGTGTTTTGAATTTGGCTAGATTTGTGCCTGCAACCTGTTTGATGAAATGGCCGCAAGAAGTAAACTTTTGAATTTTGGTTTCAATTTTTTTGGGTGATCTACGCTACTTCTAGGTAGTCTCTGGGTGCAAGGGTTTTGAAAGTGGAGCTCATTTTGATGGGTTTTCAAATAGGGGTGATCTATGCATATGCATTGAATTCAATTTTTACATGCTATTTAAAATAAGCAAAAGAATGTTTTTAGTAGATCAAAAGGTGTGCCTTGGTACCTCATTATGTGTACTAGAAAGGGGTGCAAAGATCATGAATTTTTTCTGTTAAGAAATGAGTGCTAGGAACACTCAAAGTAGTGTAGTGGATTAAAATGGCCAAAATGACCATTCCTCCTTTTTAATTGTTTTTGATTTGATTTTCTTTGGTAAAAGTTTGGGAATGATGTAGATGATGTTTAAATTACCTAAGAAATATTTTACAACCAAAGAATCACAGAACCATGGCAATTCAAATCAATTCCTAATTTAAATGCACATACACGTGAATGCTTTCATTTTTAATTTGGAAAAGTTTTTGTTAACCCCAAATTTTGATGATTTAGATCTTGATAAGCTGGGAGTGAAGTTTTGGGATGTTACAAGTTTGTTCCTGTCCATTTGAGGGAGAGCCCAAGGAGAAGCAAATGGTGTTAGGTGGTGGTTCTCTGGTGACTAGAGAGGGAAATGAGGTAGGAGGGGAGAGCTGCACTAGCTTTAGTTCTATATATCCGAGAGGGAGGGTCCATGGTGGACCTAGAGTAGGGGAGAGCTTGGGAGAGAGCCAGGGCTATGGTTGGTCGAGGGTGGCGGTGAAGTGGTTCGTGGGTGTGGTTAAGAGAGACTGGAGTGTGGAAGTGGAGCATCAAGCCAAGCTTGCTTGCAATTGGATGCATTCGGCCTATTTAAGAAAATAGAGAGAGAGGGGGACAAGGTTAGCTAGGGTTGCAGGTCTGAGTGCTGGAGGAGGCCATGTGTGCTCTAGGTCGAGCAGGAAGGTAAGAGGTGCAGGTGGATGTATGCTGCACTGAATAAAATAAAGAAGGACAAGACATGACCATTGTCTCTCTCTCTCAAACAAACACAAAGGACAAGTGGTGGAGGGGTGCTACAGTGCTATGCTATAGTGGAGCACGACCTGGAGAGGGTGGGAGTGTTGTGGAGAAGTATTGAACAAGTTTGAGAAGGTTTTGATTTAGTTTTGGATCATGGTTTTGAATAATATCACTACTTTGGCATATTAATGATCATGAAGAACATTCTCAAACTTGATCTTGGGAAGATGAGGTGATGATGCTAGTAGGTGGGTAGGATCAATGTAGACCTTGAGAAATTATTTGGGAGTTATTGGATCATTTTTGGTCCTTTTTAGATTAGCTATTCAAAAGGTGCTGAACTGAGTTTACTGACTTCATTTGATAAATTTGAATTGGACATGGTGGGTTTTTGGTTTGGGATGGTCCCAAATATGAATTCACACTTTGGAGATTTTTCCCAAGTTTTATTGAGGTGTAAAACTATCTAAAACATTTATTATTCCAATTCAACCATTTAATAAAATGGGCAAATAATAATAATAAAACCCTTAAAAATATTTATTTTTGAAGTGGTAAGATAGGGTATGATACATAGGCCTCAAATGAGCCTAAAGATGGAGGTGTGATTTGGATAAAAACAAACTTGCCTTTATAGAGGGAGTTTTTAAGTTTTAGTAAAAGAAAGGAAATTAATTCTTTTTGGGTCAAAAGAATTAAGGATAATATTGGATAATTTTTTATATCCAAGGTAGATGATGTACACAAGGTGTATATAGAATTTGCAACCTTGGGTGTTGAGAAACCAACTTGGTTTTGGTAGGAAACAAGGAATAGAGGATCTAGGGTGATGTTATTTTCATACCATCAAAACCTTGTTGGATTTTGGAGCTCAAATCTCCCCTTTGGGCATGGCATATATGTATGGATATACCAAGTTAATTAGATAACTATGGTATAAGAAGTTAGTGCTCCAAGAATTGATTTCAAACTTTGAACAAAAATAAGGGTGCCAAAGCAGATTATCAATTATCCTTCCAAACCATGTGGGTTTTAGAAGCACAAGGCTCCAATTGAGACAAGTGAAGTAGGGATTGATAGACCTTCATGATTAGAACACAACCATGCAAACAGTTGGTCCAAATAAGATAGTTAGGAGATGTGAGCTTCTTCCAAAGTAGGCATGTTGGTAAGATTTGCAGGAATTATTATTTTCTCGCCTACAAAACCATCAAGAACTAGTAGGTTAAAGGATGATCTAGCCAAGGGTAAGAGTGGGACTTTGTATTACTTAAGATGGTCTACAATATGGTTCAAGTAAATTTCCAAAAATTCACAAGGGTTGGAAATGATGGAGACCCAAAGATGTGATATTGTTAACAGTTATCCAGACTTGGTCATATTTGGCAGATTTAGAGTTTTTGACTAGAATACAAATGTTAATGTTTTTGATTGGTTGTAAGGTTCCAAATCATCATCAAATGGATGATGATGAAGTGTAGAATTAGTAGAAATGATCCATGCTTGGGTTTGGTATTTATTGACTTGGAAGCTTCTAGAAGAGGATAGTTTCAGAAGTGAACTGGTTAAGGGTTTTAGATGATCACCTAGTGGCTAGAGATCAGATCCAGCTTTGTAATCTTGCTTAGGGTTGGTAATCTTGATTTATATTGATCCTAGAGAATGATATCCTAGCGTAGCTCATACCACTTCCTCAGCAAACAAGTCAGACATCAGATCAAGGCAAAACATCAAACAGTAGATCAAGGCAATTCGTCTTCCAAGCAAATTAAACTACTACTAGGGTTATCATCAAGCCTAGCTTGAGGTAAGTATGGGTATTTTGAAGGGTTGGAGTTTGAATAAGGTGTGACATGGGTATACCCTACAGGTACTTGAGCTTGGTATATACGGTCTAAATACGTACAGGCCCACGGTGTCGCCAAGGCCCAGACGAAAGGACTCGAGTAACCTACGGACTCTTGATTGCTTGAGAGACAAGAAGAAGCTAAAGATAGAAAGTTTGAAGGGGAAAACCCTAACTTGTAACCGACTCGACCTGCTACCCGAGACCTAGCCTATCTATATAAAGGCTAGGAGGGGGCGGCGAAGAGGACACACACAACCCTAGTTTCCACAACTCTCGCCAGATTGCATCTGCGCACCATTGTAACTTTCGACTCCTTCGATAATTCCACGAGCAGACAAGCAGGAGTAGGGACCTCTACAAGGCCTAAACCTGGGTAAATCCTTTGTCCCCTGTGTGCTTGTTTGCTAGCCGATAGATGTCTCCAGCACTCCCTCCTTCTCCAAAAGCCAAGTCCATAACAATGGGCATTGATGAGTTAAACCCTCGTCAATTGGCGCCGTCTGTGGGAATTGGGAGTGCTGATGTTGCGGCTTCTTCGGCCCCATCAACTGCGATCTACAACTCCGCAACAGCGGAGATTCGCCAGCTCTTCGGTGCCTTCGACTTCATCGTCCACACGCCGGCCACCCGCCCGGCCTTCGAATCCGTGGGCGACGGAATTAGCCTGGCGATTGGGAGCTTCCGCTTCCAAGTTGGTCAGATGGGCACGCTTCGCATGCCTGATCAACCGACAGCACTGGCGATTGCCCCGGCATCATGGTTCCCTCCATCGATCGGCACCCTCAGCGAGCTCAATGCTCCGGTGGCAGTCGAGAACAGCAGTCGCGATTCCGATCTGAGCGATCTGGCCACAGAAGATGGAACCTACGGTTCCGAATCTGAAAGTTGTGGAAGCAGCAGCTTCCCCAATCACTTCATGTGCACCGTCATTAACGCAGGCGACACCTCCGCCAATCGCGGCAATGGCGGTAACACTAGCAATGGTGGCAACGGCGGTAACGGCGCCAACGGGGGAGCAGTCGAACCTCCCAGCATAATCAATGAACAAACCGGCGAACGTGTCGTAATCAGGCTCAACGAGCAAGAGTGGGAGCATTGCCGCGAAGCCCTACGAGGTGCACCTCTACCCCTTGGGTCCCTGCAGGAACTACTGATGGGCTACCACTGGCTCGTAAAATAAGAGTTCACACGCCAAAAACAAGCAATCGCGCAACTTGAGGCGCGTAAAAAGGCGGCGGACGAGTCGAGCCTTCGTCGCGCTGGGCTCTCCTCCTACGGAGGATCCTCCTCACGAGGCAACGAGCACATCGCCAAGAAGAGGCAGTCGCGAATGGCTCACCTCACCGAACAAGAGCGCATAGACGCCGCGAAAGTCCTTGACTTCGGCTCTATGACAGTCGACATGAGAGACAACGTGGTCCCTAGGACGCCGCAGGCCGCGGTGATAGCAGCCACCATGTACCTCCTCAATAACCAGCCACCGGCTGGAGATCCCCGAACCGCCATGCACCGATCTACGATCGCGGGTTTGGGGCTAATCGAGGCCGCCCTCGACAAGGAGCCGGTACCAGACCCAAAAAAGGGCAAAGCGCTAGCAAAATGCTACTCCTCGCCCTCATCCAGCGATGATAGTCACGACCTGTCTCGACGCCGTCGCTCACGGTGACACGATCGCGACTATGATGCGTGCAACGACCTCACACAGCGCAAGATCGACAAGTCAAGGGCACGACATGCTCGGTCGACTGACTTGGAAGAGGAAGACGGGGAGCTCTGCGGCGCCAGATGCTTCAGCAGATCTATTAGGCAGAAGCGAATGCCTAAGGGGTTTAAACTTCTGTCGGACAATCCGAAGTTCGACGGTCTACAAGACCCTAAAATCTGGCTAGAGGATCACATCTCCTCCGCTAGGCTCCACGGGGGCAGTCGAAATACTGCCATGCAATGTTTGCAGCTACAGCTGCAGGGCGCCGCCCGAGCATGGCTCAATAACCTCCCACGCGGATCCATTCGCAGTTGGGATGAGCTGGTTTACAGCTTCGTGCGCAACTTTAAGGGCACGTACACATCAATCGAAGAACTGAGATGTTGCCAGCAAAGATCTGGCGAATCGCTGCGCTCATACATCCAAAGGTGGTCCATCATCAAGAACTCCGCGGAAAACATCTCGGAGGACCGCGCGATTGATGCATTCAACGGTGGCGTCTGCCGTCTAGAGCTCAGGGAGGAGCTAGGCCGCTCAAAGCCCTAGACCATCGACCACCTGATGGAGATCGCAAATCGGTGGGCTGATGGAGAAGATTCGGTGAAGAACCGCGCTCACTCCGACGAGGAGGCAGAACTTGAATGCAGACGCGACTGCCGAGGCAAACGCCGCATGCGCATCTACGACGACCATGATGACGTCAACATGGTCGCAGCCGGCTACGCCGATAGACGCGACAACAACCGCAACAGCGGATACTGCAACGGCGGATACCGCAGCGGCGGATACCGCGACTCCGGGAAAACCATGCAAGTGTGGCAACGCCGCACTCGCAACGAGGCACCCGCGACCTCCATCGAGGAAAAACTGTCCGGGCCATGCATTGTACACTTCTACATCGACAAGCATGACAGCAAGAGGAAGTCCAGCCACCTCCTCAAGGACTGCCGCAAGTTCCTCAAGCTACACGGGGGATTGGTTCGAATGAATCGCAACACAGTCGAAAGAGGCTACGGAGCCGCTCCAGGCGCCATGGCACATGGCGCACCGCCACCACCACCGGGGCCGCCCCCGAACGGAGCTGCACCGGACCAGCACCACGGAGGAGAACCGTACCCACGGGCCTTGGGTACCATGATGATCCAAAAGGGGCGCCCCTCCAACAGGGTGCAGAAAGCCATCACTCGCCAAGTCAACTTGGCCACGCACTCACCACCATCCACCACTGAGTACCTCAGTGGCAGTGAGTCGTGCATCACCTTCGATAAATGCGACCACCCGCCTCAAGTACCTCGCCTAGGTCATTGCCCCCTCATACTCGAGGCGCAAATTGGAGGCTTCGACATGAGTCGCGTCTTCATGGATGGCGGAAGCGGCATCAACCTCATATTCGCGAGTACCTTGCGAGCAATGAGGATCCCTCTAACCTGCTTGGAGGCATCGGACACAATGTTCCACGGCATCGTCCCAGGGAAAGGCGTATACCCCCTGGGGAAAATCAACCTCGACGTCATATTCGGCACGCCAAAGAACTTCCGGCGCGAGCGCATTGACTTTGAGGTCGTCGACTGGCCCTCACATACCATTGCATCCTTGGATGCATCGCGTTCGCTAGGTTCATGGCAGTACCCCACTACGCCTACCTACAGATGAAAATGCCAGGTCCCAACGGTGTCATCATGATCAATGGGAGTTTGAGCGATCTGACAGTTGCGACAGGGAATTCAACAGAATCTCCCAGTCCTTCGGCATGCAGGAGGAGCTCGCGCGATTGAAGGAAACGACAGACAACAGTCTGCCTCCCCTGAGTAGGCCAAGCTCACCTGATCTCTCCTTCGACTCATCTGTGCACACAAAGAAGGTGCAGGTCCATCCGACAAATCCAGCCAAAACGGCCCTCATCGCCAACAACTTGAGTCCCGCATAGGAACTCACGCTCGTCGAATTCCTCCGTGAGCACTGGGAAATTTTTGCCTGGTGTCCTGCGGACATGCCCGGAGTTCCTAGGGAATTCGCCGAGCACGCACTCAACGTCAACCCTGACGCAAGGCCAGTCAAGCAAACAATCGGGCGACTGTCTAAGCCACGAGCGCAGGCAGTCGGAATGGAGATCAACAGACTCCTCGAGGCCAAATTCATACACGAGATCAAGGAAAGCACTTGGATCGCCAATACGGTGCTGGTGCCAAAAAAGGACACGGATATCCTACGGATGTGTGTGGACTTCACTTCTTTAAACAAGCACTGCCCAAAAGATCACTTCCCGCTACCACGGATCGATCAAATCATCGACTCCACCGCTGGGTGCGAGCGCCTCTACTTCCTCGATGCCTACTCAGGCTACAACCAAATTCGAATGAAGGAGGAAGACCAGGAGAAGACCGCGTTTACAACTCCCTCTCCCTTCGGTGTGTTCTGCTACAACACAATGCCCTTCGGGCTAAAAAACGCGGGAGCCACCTACTAGCGGTGCATGCAGGCTTGCCTCAAGGAGCAATTGGGTCGCAACATCCAAGTCTATGTCGACGACATAGTAATCAAAACCAAGGAGGAAGCCTCTCTAATAAACGACTTGCGCGAAACATTCGCCAATCTCGATCGTTACCGGATTAAGCTCAATCCGGACAAATGAGCCTTCGGCGTACCATCTGGGCAGCTGCTCGGGTATCTCATCTCCGCGAGAGGGATTGAGGAAAACCCAAAAAGATAAAGGCCATAATGGCAATGGAGAAGCCAAAGAACATAAGTGGCGTCCAACAACTAGCCGGACGAATCGCGACCCTCAGTGGATTTATCAGTCGAATGGGAGAAAAGGCACTGCCCTTCTACCAGCTCCTCCGCAAAGCTGACAAATTCGAGTGGAGCAAGGAAGCGCAAGAAGCATTCGAAGATCTCAAGCGCCTGTTATCCACCTCGCCAGTACTGGTGACTCCACGAGAAAGGGAGCCACTACTGCTATACATCTCCGCTACCAACCAAGTGGTTAGTATAGTGCTCGTCGTCGAGCGGGCCGAGGAAAACAAGGTCCATGGCGTACAACGCCCGGTATACTACCTCAGCGAGGTCCTCACGCCAACAAAACAGCGGTACCCGCACTACCAGAAGCTGGCGTACGGCGTCTTCATGACTGCCCGGCAACTGCGCCATTACTTCCAGGAACACCCAATCGTGGTAGTCAGCGACGCCCCATTGGGACATATCCTCAATAACCCCGACGCCACGGGACGAGTCGCGCTTTGGGGAATCGAACTGTCTCCACGAGACATCACATACGAAAAGCGCGACGCAATCAAGTCGCAAGTTCTCCCTGACTTCCTCGTGCATTGGATGGAAAACCAACTCCCGGACAAGCCAGATATGTCCTACCTCTGGACAATGCACTTCGATGGATCCAAGAAGAAAGACGGAGCAGGAGCAGGTGTCATACTGACATCACCTCAAGGGGACAAGCTGAAATACATCCTGCGAATGCAGTTCACAGCCTCAAACAACGAGGCTGAATACGAGGCCCTGTTGCACGGGATGAGGATGGCAACAGCCTGCGGCGCAAAGAGGCTCATCATATATGGCGACTCCAAGCTGGTCGTCAACCAAACAATGCACGAGTGCGACGCACTCAATGACAACATGATCGCATACCGCGACCTCTACGATACACTCGAGGGAGACTTCGATGGTTGCGAGTTGCGACATGTAGGTCGCGAAAGCAACGAGGAGGCGGACGCACTCGCCAACATAGGATCTACCTGCGCCCCCATACCACCTGGGGTATTTCGCGAGCGCATCTGTGAACGCTCCATCAAGCCAAGGCCGCAAAGAAGAAAACAAGCGCAGCAACAGACTCGGGGGCTACGCCACCCAATGAGCCAATGGCACTCGATAACTTGGAGCCAGACACAGGACTCGAAGGGCTAATGAACGTCATGATGATCGAACAAGCCTGGACGCAGCCGTACATTACATATCTCCTCAGCAAGCGCCTATCAGATGACCCGACAGATGCACGGCACATCGCGCAACGCTCCAAGGCATTCGCCGTTATCAACGGCGAACTGTATAAACGCAGCATCACAGGCGTGTTACAACGATGCGTCTCCCTGGCCGATGGAAGAGCAGTCCTCCTCGACATACATGAAGGGACCTGCGGACACCACGCCGGCAATCGCGCCCTCGTTGCCAAAGCTCTACGAGCTGGATTTTACTGGCCCACGGCCATGCGCGACGCCAAAGACATAGTCCAAAAGTGCAACGCTTGTCAGCGATTCGCGGACAAACCACACACACCAGGCGCAGAACTACGGCCTATTCCATTGGCCTGGCCCTTCGCACAATGGGGGCTTGACATGGTAGGCAAGCTCCCAAGGTCCTCGCAAGGAGGCTACGTCTCCCTTTTGGTTGCAGTTAACAAATTCACCAAGTGGATTGAAGCCATGCCAGTGACCAAGCAATCAGGTCATAGCGCGGTCAAGTTCTTCGAGTCGATCGTCTACCGCTTCGGCGTGCCGCACAGCATCATCACTGACAACGGGACGAACTTCACATCCAAAGAGTTCCAAGAATTCTGCGGAAACCTGGGGATCAACATCAGTTATGCCTCAGTCGCGCATCCACAGACCAACGGTCAGGCGGAAAAAGCAAACGGGCTCGTCTGCAGCGGCATCAAGAAGCGACTCCTTCGGCCACTCGAACAAGCCGCGGGTTGCTGGCCAGATGAGCTCCAATCCGTACTCTGGAGCCTACGTACAACTCCAAACAGCGCCACAGGCTACACACCATTCTTTATGGTGCACGGAGCAGAAGCGGTACTACCCGCCGAAGTAAGGTACAAGGCGTCGCGCATAGTCGCTTACAGCGAACAACAATCATCTCTTGCACTCGAAGACTCCATAGACCTCCTCGACGAGGCAAGAGAAATCGCCACAGAAAGATCCACGATCTACCAGCAGAACCTGCGCAACTACCACAATAGAAGGCTTCGCCCCAGATCCTTCGTCGAAGGTGACCTAGTCCTGCGACTGAAGCAGCAGGGGCATCTCAAGCTCGAGTCCCCCTGGGAAGGACCATACTTGATTACAGAAGTAATCCCAGGTGGTGCCTATCGCCTTCAAGACTTAGAGACAGGAGTCGCATAAAACCCTTGGAACGTCACACAACTGCGACGCTTCTACCCCTAGCTGTTTTTACTTTTACATTGCAAATAAGGCTACCCAGCCAAGGCTACTTAGCCACACATTGTACCTCGTACTGTTCTCCAAATAAATAAAAGCTAAGTGCCCCAAAACTCTGTGTTTTCTTTTTACTTCTGTCAATTTTATACTCGGGGGCTGCGCCACCCTACATACATCTGTTCTTCGAACCAATAAACGCGATATCCTGAGTAGCTGGCACATCAATCAAACCCCTTAATGAAAACCCAACCCAGCTGCAATGCACCTGGCAGGTTGACAAAGGGATGGCCAGGCTAACGAAAAGGACTCGCATAGTGCAACGCACCTCACGCTAACAGAGCTGTTTATACACGTTTGACAATAAATTATCTATAACATATATATGAACCTTACAGCACAAATACACTTATATGTAGGACACAAATCTGGTTACTGCTGCAACAGAAGAACATTGGTTTGTTCCTCGAAGAAGTCGACAATCTCCTCTGCTGGGTGGTCCACCGCTTGATAGTGCGGCACCATATTCCAAGCAGATCCGGCTGGCGGCGCTGGCAGACCGGAAGCTACGGCGGCGACATCCACGTCAGGCCTGTGCAATCGCACCATCGAGAGGGCAGCCTTGGCACCAGCCACCAACTGCTGCCTCACGCACTCGTGAACCGCGGACATATCTTGAAATTTGGCCAGGAGATCCAATAAGCTTGATGGAGTGTCATCCAACGGGAACATCGCCCGATAGATATTCTTCAAACATGACTGCGACTTCTTCAGGAAGAGCAGCACTCGCAAAGAGTGATAAAGCAAGTGATGTGGAGAATTGAATTTGGGGACAGCTGATGGAGCTGGAGCCCGTAGAGACAAAGGAGACCCTAAGAAAGGGGTGGAGAGGCAAAGAAAGACCGCGAATGACGAATGCAAGAAACATCACTCGAAAACCAACGGGAGGCACAGGAATGGTCTCACCGCTGGGGACGCGTGCATCGGTGACTGCTACAGAAATTACTCCGTCTTGGCGAAGAAGACGGAAATCCGAAGCCTTGATGATAGAAGGACGCCATGCGCCATTGGTCACGCGGGTGCCCGCGACCTTCTTTTTCCTGCCGGCGGCGGCACTGGTGCCCGCAGCAGTGGGGCCACCCTTCTTCTTCGTCGCGGCAATGGTGGCCGCGGATTCAGCGGAAGCGCCTCCTTTCTTCTTTCCCATTGCGCGGCGGCGATGAGAGCGTAGGAAATAACTTGGAAACAAGCGGAGGTGGTCCAGAGCTGAGGAAGAGATGAACATAGGGGAAAAGCAGATGAGTAGCGGCAATGGCGATGGCAGCGAGGAAGAAAGGAGCGCAGATGGAAAATTACCGCCGTAGCATCGCTACTTAACCCCTAGGAGATGCAATCCAACGGCTCACAAAAACCCTACTGGACGTGTGGCACGCATCGTGATCGACACATGGAGAAGAGGAAGCGCGAACCGTCCCTCCACTGCTCCCGTTATGCGCGGAAAATCGAGGAGGCACAGTTAAAAATAAGATTACGCACGCCCAGTCAAACCAAAGTCAGAAAGTGGGACCCACCGCTCGTCACGTCCCATCAAACTCGCTCACGCGGGCAACTGAGGTCATGCAAACGTCAGCACTGACGTCATCAAAGCTCCGCAGTGGAGATCTTCGACTACTTTAGTCCTTGCTGGAGTCTTCGACTCCACCAAGCACTCGAGGGATACTCCCATAGGGAGCGTTGGTCGCGCACCCTATGATTTTCTTTTCTTATTGCAGGGATACAGGCAATCACAATCAAACCCAACCACTCGAAACACGATTCGACTATGGACGTGGGTTAGTCCCATAGGGAGCGCTGGAAACAATTTCGACTGAAACAAGCAAGCAAAAGACGACAGCAGTCGCAACCCAAGTTTTCGACTGAAACAAACAAACAAAGACGACAGCAGTCGCAAAATTTCTTTAGTCCCTGCTTGAGTCTTCGACTCAACCAGGCACTCGGGGGCTACTCCCATAGGGAGCGCTGGTCGCGCACCCTACTATTATTTGCACGAAAGTTGTGCGTTGATTACATCCGCACTCACAGATCATGGCGACACCGCCTTATAATTTTTCCTACAAAGAGACTACATCTCCTGGGTCGCCCGAATCATCTCCGCGATGATAAAATTCGGATGCCGCGCTTACAGCATGAAGGTAAGACCTGAATAAAGGCCTGGCAACGCATATAACTACGCACTACCAGAAATATATCCGTGCCTGCAGGCACGATGAACATGCCTTGACGGACGCGTCAAGTGCTCACACCCATATAACTGAAATTCGACTCCTGTAAGACCTCCGCGACCTGAGTCGAATTACGCCAGCACTTTTCTAGATTCGAGTCCGGGGACTCGAGTTCGAGTAGATTGCGTTGTTTCACCCTAAGGTGGTTAAATGATACCGATACTTCGGTTACATCAGGCACGTATATCAACAATCCCTATGACATAAATGAAAGCAGTAGAAAATGTACTCATTCAGGCACTTGAAGACTTCAAAAAGTACCCAGTCGAATCTGCAATTCCACTGGATACTCGGGGGCTACTGACATGGGTATACCCTACAGGTACTTGAGCTTGGTATATACGGTCTAAATACGTACAGGCCCACGGTGTCACCAAGGCCCAGACAAAAGGACTCGAGTAACCTGCGGACTCTCGATTGCTTGAGAGACAAGAAGAAGCTAAAGATAGAAAGTTTGAAGGGGAAAACCCTAACTTGTAACCGACTCGACCTGCTACCCGAGACCTAGCCTATCTATATAAAGTCTAGGAGGGGGCGGCGAAGAGGACACACGCAACCCTAGTTTCCACAACTCTCGCCAGATTGCATCTGCGCACCATTGTAACTTTCGACTCCTTCGATAATTCCACGAGCAGACAAGCAGGAGTAGGGACCTCTACGAGGCCTGAACCTAGGTAAATCCTTTGTCCCCTGTGTGCTTGTTTGCTAGCCGATAGATGTCTCCAGCACTCCCTCCTTCTCCAAAACCCAAGTCCATAACAATGGGCATTGATGAGTTAAACCCTCGTCAAGGTGAGAGTCCTTGGTATCTCTACCAAGAGTAGAACTCAAAAGCTTTATAAAAAGGTTTTGGAAAACCTATAGGTAAGAGCAATTGAAGGTTCTGTCATGAAAACATAAGGAGATTATATTATATAGCTCTCCATAGTTTGGTCAATAGAAGCTACTAAAATATTTTGGTTTGTAAATGAATCTTGGCTCGGGTTTTGAAAGGCCAAAACATTTGATAATATGTAAAAAGATCCAAGACAGTTTTGTTAAATTGCTTTTGTCAACTGAAGGTGAGGTAAGGAGTATATCATATACTACACATTCAGATGCATAAGCACAAATAAACAACCAGCAAGATTGCATCATTAAACAAGAAAAAGTTTTTGCTCCCCTGATTTTTGCATTCTGGACAACTAATTGGGGTTGCTGAAATTGGGATTCTACAGACCTTTCCCCCTTAAAAGAATATCGTCCCGAGATTCAGGAGAGTAGGGTTAGGGGGTTTTGAGTTAGAGTTAGTGATACTATGTGTATTAAGCGTTATGACTTATGTACTTAATCGTTGAACGTGGTTACTACGTCGGTGGAGTTGAGCTTCAGTCTACTTGGATGTGTGGAGAATTGAGTAGGTTCCAGTCCTAATTGTGAGGGAGGATCTTCTTTTCCTTCTAGAGTCGATATCTCGAGGGCTTTGGTTGGTCAATCTACCTCTAACTTGGAACTTTGCGAAGTACTCTGCTAAGGATAGGTCTTCAGTTAGCGGTCTTTTCTATGAGGATCCACGACATTTCTTTAGAGGCTTATCGTATCCTAGCTGACGACTTAGGTTCAAGACTTCTTGAGGTTTCTCCGGCGGATGGGTACTCTATTTTTGTGGGGGAAGACGTAGTCTTTCCTCCTTAGGGTTAAACTAGGGTAGATTGGAGAGTTGACGTGGTCCTTCCTTCTTGAAGTCATAGGGTGATGTTTTGAAGACGGTCGGCAACCTTTCTTCTGGAGTTGGCAATCTTCTGATGACATCTGCCAGCCGGTCCTACGAGGCGCATATACTATTTAACCCGTGATGAGTGTATCGGAGGACTTGAAGTCACAAGTCTTCTAGACGTGTTAGAACTGAGGGTTTAGTGATTCGGTGATTCTTCAGGTGTGTCTTCAACTGAAGTAGCCAGGAAGGATCTTCGTGGAATATTCTTAGATATTTACTCTTAGTCTTCTTCGAACCCTTGGGAGGATAGTTTTGTTGGCTTTAATAGTCTTGTCGACTCCAGGTATTCTGGTTGCCTTGATTCGGGGCTTCTTTGGTACTAGAAGATTGTATAGGCTTCTGATGGCTGTTGACGAGTTCTATCCTCTGAGATTTTGATGACTTTTGAGTTGCTTCTTGGAGAAGGACATCGGATTTGGAAATCTTCCCGAGGTATCTTTCGGTAGACAGTCTTCGGGATTTGAGTGGGAAAGATGTAGTCTTTCCACCTTATAGATTCACTAAGGTCCTTCGAGAGTGGAGCAGATCTTCCATCTTCAAGTGCTGGTGTAATGCTGAAGAAGGTTGTATATCCTTGGGTCTTGGGTTGAGGTCTCCGTGTGACGTTCTATTGCATAAAACTTGTCGGGGTGGTTTCCTAACTAAGCCTCATGGAGTTAGCTCTGGGCAGGTTAGCGGTTAACGACACCTTTCTTTCTAGTTTTTAGTCAGAGTAGGGGCAATACAGTTTCAGAGGAACTGTCTTCACGGTTGATATCTGCAAGTGTACAGATCATTTGTAGCTAGTTTCGAAGTTCAGATATCGATCCCACAAGGAGCCCAAAGGTAAGTGTTTATTGGTGAAGTCTCTGTCACACCCAAAGTTGTCACAGGTCTTCGAGTGAATTGACTGCAAGTGTTGAAATAAGAATGGGGTTTTGATTAAATGTGATATATTTAAATAGAACTAAAATATAAACTTCAGAAATATAATGCATAAAAGTAAAGAACGACTTTGCTTGTTTGTTGTTTTTTGTAGATGGCGAAAGAAGGCGCGGGGAGATTCAGTTCATGGTGATAGTGAATGTGCCAGCTGGATGAGTGGTAAATGTAACAATTATAATCTTATAGATATGTGTGTAGGTGAGCGACCCATAATTAGCCGGAACTGCTCTTGGTAGATTTCATCCCAACTTCAATAATCCTACTAGCCTGCTACCAAAACCATGGTAAGACACTAGACGATTAAGATCCTTCAGGTCGCTTAGCGATTAAGCTCCTTGGATCGGACTAATGCAATAAGCACAATGGTTACTCGTTATCCTCGAGTCAACTAGCTTTCCATTGATATCCCTGTGTCACCCGAGGGTCGCCGGTCCACTAGCGTACAAGATCTTATCTATGTAGAACAAGGTGTCATGTTGTCTGGGCCCTTAATTGGCAACAAGCATTAAGCATCCCACAGATAGTCAAGCACACATAATATAGTAATTAGAATCAATCAAAAACTAATGAAAAAGTATATGAAGGCACATCACATCTCACCAATCTCCTACATCTCCCACGCCCAAGGGAATTACTCGCACATGAGAAAAGAACAGATCATCAATATAATCAAATAAAGGGATTTCGTCTTGGTATTACCGTGGAGATCCACAATAAGAATAGAAAAATATCCAACACAATTCAAGATGGGAAGAAACAATCTCAAACCCTAGTCTTGCAAGGTGGAGATCCATCTCTCTCTCAAGTACAAGTAGTGGCTATGGAGGTGTATTGGCTAGGAGGTCGAAGATCGTGGAGCGAGATGAAGAACGTCTTCTCCTGCTTCTCTGGATCCCTTCTTTCTCCCTTTTGGATGGTGTGGCGGCTGTTGCGTTGTGTTTTTGTCCCTCGTCCCTTCACGGAAGTTGTCCCTTTTGACAAGACAGTGGCAGCGGAAACTATACGACGGGAACTATACGGCCATTCCCGCCATATAGTTGGTCGTTAAACCGTCTGCGAGCTCCCCTCGCGTGCTTCTAGAGTGGGACTTGCTTGTTTTCTCCAGAATATTGTATTTCTCTAGTTAAATCCTTCTGTTGACGTTCAGAACCTGAAACACACATTAAAATCCAAGTTTTCTTCGCTATTGAAGTATTAGCGTTAGATAAAGCCAAAAAACGATAAAATCCGGGACAAAACCATCAATAAAAGCCATAAAAAATGTGTCGAATCTCATAGCTATCAACTCCCCCAAGCTTATATGTTGCTCGCCCTTGAGTGACAAGGAAATAAGGAAGACTACTAGAGATTCGAGACTGAAAATAAACGAACTCACAAGTTTGAATTGGTGTCAAATTCTTTTCTTCACAATTCCTGCAATCTTATATATGATCATACAAGTATTCACAAGATTGCACTTAGTCCACTTCCTAACCACGTATATCTTGCTAGCAAATAAATCATATGCCCAAACAAGTGTCGAAAGTTTAGCTAGGAAGGTGAGACAAATTCTTTTGGTGCCTCTCTTTGATGAGAGATTAATTTTTTTTGTTCTTGTTCATTTAACCAATTAAGAGTACTCAAGTTGGCATCAAAACATTTAATTTAAGAACAACTCATCTACTCCCATTTCAAAATTTCAAGACTCTCAAAGCACCTTTTTCTTTCCCTTGTCTTTCAAAAACTTTAGCTTTTTCAAAGAGAAATCATGCCATTATTTTTAACATGTTAATTAGGGATGTGTTGTGCACTCGTGACCATGCCAATAAATAATGTTGAGCAATAGTGGGCCATAGGAGTACTACAAATTCACTTGGAACATGAAACAATGAGGAGACTAAATTTTTTACATGTCATAGCATTGCTTCTATAGACATTTACATAACTCAATAGCCGAAATCAAGTGGTTTCCCATATTTAGATCGTTTGTTGGCCAACGGAGTTAATAGTTCCCCATGGAGCACGACAGAGTTTTAATGACACGCGTAAAGCAATATCTGACGATGATTTGGGTGTTGAAGTAGAAGAAACGAAACATGACCACGAGTATCCTATAATTTCGGTCGGCACCGAGTTTAGGAGCATGCATGAGTTCAGGATGTCGTTTCTGCATTTTTGTATCAAGGGGGAGTTCGACGTTTATCGACTGAAGAACTCTGCCGAGAGGTATGAGGCCGTTTGCAAGTTAACTTGGATGAATGGATGGGCCGAGGTACATTGTCCATGGAGGATCATAGCAAGATCCTTACCTACGTCGACTGCAATTAGGGTATTGGGGCAACGAATGCAGCAAACCATTAGAACTCTCTCTCTCTCTTTTCACTCTATAATTACAATTGATGTGCGATATCTTTCTGGCAAGTCGACTCCGCTTATCTTTTAAATGAATCTATGTTGCAGGTGAATAGAATGGGCCCTCCACACATGTGTCCGACAGGCAGCAAACTAAAATCCTCAATGGCTGATACGGAGTGGGTGGCTATGCAATCTATGGCCATACTAAAGGATAACCCTAAGGAGACCGTGAAGAATATTCAGACTAGCCTCGGTTCTAAATACAACATTGTCCTTCCGTATTACACGGTTTGGAAAGGTAAAGAGAAAGCTCTGGGGGTCTTGCACGGGGATGGGACCAATAGCTTCAGGATGATGTACAACTTCAAGGTGGAGGTACAAGCTAGGTGTCCAGGGAGTGTTGTGGAGATTGACACCGAATCAGAAGGTGGTAAAATATATTTCAAAAGATTTTTCATGGCGCTGAACCTTGCATCGATGGATTCAAGGACGGCTGTAGGCCGTATCTGAGTGTAGACAACACTGTCCTAACTGGCAAATGGAAAGGCTGTCTGCCATCTGCCACAGCACTTGATGGTCACAACTGGATGTTCCATGTGGCATTCGGGCTGTTTGAAACAAAAATGGAGGAAAACTGGGTCTCGTTTATGAGGCAGCTCAGGAGCTCAATAGGCCACATGGATCCATTGGCTATATCCACGGATGCATGCAAAGGGCTGACGAATGCAGTGAAGGAGGTGTTCCCGCGAGCTGAAGGTAGAGAATGCCATGCCCATATGATGCTCAACTTGTACTCACACTACGTAGGTAGCATATTTCGTTACATGTTTCCTGCTGCTAGAGTTTACAAACCTAATAGCAGCGATTATTTCATGAGCAAGATTTTTGCCGAAGCCCCTGAACTTCCAGAGTACTTAGCCATCCATCATTGGCAGCTATGGAAGAGGAGTCAATTCAACCCTGACATCAAAGTTGATTACATAAACAACAACCTTGCAGAATGCCTGAATAATTGGGCGAAGGACATAAAAGTGCGTCCTGTTCATATCTTGATGGACAACAGACGTGGTATGATCATGAAGCTGTTAAATATAAGGAGAGAGATCGGTAGGAGACTTAGAGGACATATGCTACCGCCAGTTGTGCAACAACTGCACAAGAGAAGCCGAGGACTTGCTCATCTTAAGGTTCTCCCGTCAACCAGCAGAAGCTGTGAGGTGGTCGATATGTCCAAGAGTGGCAAAAGGGATGTTGTGAACATCCAGCTGCGAGAATGCACCTGCTTAGAGTGGCAGCATACCGGGAAACCTTGTGACCACGCCTTGGCCTTCTTGGTGAAGAAAAGAACTCTACCACATTTGGATCAGTATTTGTCAGACTACCACTCTATGGAAAAGTTCAGAGCTACGTATGCTGGATCCGTCGAGCCATGTACAGACCCATCTCAGTGGCCTCAAGTCCAACTGTCTTTCGAGCTTTGCCAGCCAGTTACAGAAAGGGGCAGAGGAAGACCCCCGGTGAATAGGTTTAAGAATTTTCTCGAAAAGAAGGGTTTTGACTTTTTGTGGTACAAAGAAGGGCAAAAAAAGATGCAAGACCTGCCATCTTATAGGCCATAGAGCAGCTGGATGTCCCCTTAATGCTCCCAAACCTAGGTATGAGATGGTACATTCACACACAAAAATTGTTTATAGTCTGTAGATATAAGGTAGTAATTCATGTACTGTTTTTTTACAGGAAGCGCAAGGTAAGAAACAAGACAGCCGTCTCAGTGATTTTGCTGCAGGAAGAAAACCAAAACGAGTGGAGTGATGATGCCGGACAAGATTCTGGTGCTGATTGGCCCGACTTCCCTCGGCCCGGAGATGTAGGGTACGTGAAGGTAAGAAAATTGGCATCCAGGAAGGGGAAGAAGGCAGGAGATGGAGAAGGCAGTGGACGTGAAGGAAAGAGGAAGAAAGTTGGCACCCAAGCAGAGAAAGAGGGCTAGCAGTGTAGCAGCCTAATGATGTATTGAACTTGAACCTATATATGTTGTTCGGTTAAACTCTGGAGCTGTCTGCGTGGAACTTGTCAGGCGAAACAATCTTCCTCCCGTACTCGGAGTAAAATGTATCGCGACTTTAGGATTTGATACGGCCGAGGCCACTAGTTGAATCCAAAACTGTGACTATGCCACTACTATCTGAACAATCGCGATAACTGAGTGGTTAAATCCTCTCCAAAATCGATGGGTGTTAGTGGCACAAACATGATTTATTTATAGGCGCTTAATAAATCCATGATGTTGGCATTACACTTATGATAAGTTTTTGGGATGGAAAACAATTTCTTAAGCTGGCCGCTACACTCCACGAAGCAGCAACTTATTTCAGCTGCTGGACAACGACATGGCAACATAAACTGCAAATGCAATAGATAATGCGCAGATAATGAGGAAATTGTGTCCACTATCTGGCCTAATCTTGAGCCTGTTTGTCTCACCACCTCCCTGCCCCTGCCTCCCCTGCACCTGGTGAAGCTCCCGCATCTCTCACTCCATCACACGAATCTCCTCTTTCTTGTCCCACACGGCATCACACAGATCCTGAACAAGCTCTCTGTGAAAACCTATTAGTGGCTTTTTGATCCACACAAACTTGTCACAGCCAGTCCCCCTCCCTTCCTGCGTAGTAGATCGAAGGAAACAAAAAAATGAATTACATTACGCTTTCCGGATCCGAGTTACCATGGTACCTACAGTAGGAACTTACCGCTCTGATGCTGCAGTTGCTGAATTTTCCTGTAGTATTTTCGTCGGTCCACGAAATCCATCTCGGCATCTTCTCACCACACAAACACAGCATATCAGGGTAGTAATCGTAGGGCGCCCTACGGTACCTGATGGGGGCACCCGCCTGGCGGCATTGAGCCGACCCTGATTCCGCCCGAGACGAACTGCGCGAGCTGCGAGCCATGAGCGAGGGGAGCGAGGGCAGAGGAAAGAGGAGCCTTTGGATGTCAAGGTAGTGGTGAAGCGTGATTTATCCCTAGTTAATAACTCGGGCAGAATCCTACCGTCCACATTCGGCTGACAGGTGGGGGACCTAGCGTGTGGACTTGTCAAAAAAACTCGCGCCTTCGTGGTTCAAAAGCCCTGTCGCGCACATTGGACGAAATTTTTTGGTACCTTGCCTGTGTACATATCACTAGGAGGTCTTGCTCAGGAACCAGACACGCCTAGCCCACAATGTTACTCCCTCCTAGGAACTTGTCATGGCTCCCGCCGCCAGATCCATCTGCTCCACCGCTTCCGGTAGGGCTCGTCGTGGTGGATCCACCCCAAGATCCTACCGTTGCAGTATCAAATGGCCATGGTTTCTTGAGAGGAGCGACGACGCTACGTATGCGAGCTCGGCCCCTCCTACCTGTAGAAGGACTGATGCGGCGTCGAGCTCGAGCAGGAGCCACCAGGCGCGACGGCGCTCGGTCCACGCCAACCACGTGACCTTCGTCATTGTCAATTCCGATGTGGAGGACGACGGGGACAAAGCTGTGCAGAACGCCATTGTTGCCTCCTTGGCGAAGGGCAAGGCACGGGCGGGAGTGGATGTCGCCGGGAAGGGCACAGCGGTGTCACCAATCAAGGTGGACTTTGACGACAGCGGTATGATGTGAGTTTAGATGTTGTTTAGGATGGTTGCAATTTCAGTTGTGTTTAATGCGAGTACAATTATTGTAATGTATTTGTCGAGCTATATTGAGAAATATGTGCAATAGCAGCGTGTGAGTGCTTCCACTTTAGAAATTGTGCCTGTGCCATTTGCATGTTGCATTATCAACGTAGATTACTTGTAAACAATCCACCGAAAATCATCAGATTACAACCATTGGACAGGAGTGGCATGATGGAAGAGAAGTTGGGACAGTGACTTCGAGGGGAAGGACACTGGCAGTTGGGCCCTCGGAACACGTGACACTGACATGCGGGAGTGGGAGCACACGGTATTGCCGGTCTGTCCAGAGCAATCGGACTTTGCAACGTGACAACAACAAGCTGATTGGACCAATATAATAACTCGTCGAAGTATTAAGGAGTACTAAAAACTACAACGGGGGTACATTCGCACAACACGTATGCTCTAAGCACCTAAGAAGGATTGCTTAAGTCTAACAGTAACGACACCACAAGTACTACATTTGCCTGTCGGTCTTCTCGATACAAATGTAGAAATGCATCTGCCTGTTCGGTCCAGCACCAACAAGGTACTGAGATGGCACGCATAGGATCGACCTTAGGTCCACATACTCCACCTCCCGCGGCGTCGGGCAGCTCGACGCCTCGGCTAGCACAAGAATGCTATCCGACGATGGCGGCTGGGCGTTCGCCCATATGCACACAGTGTATACGGGCCAGGCGCACGAGACCGACCTGACGCATACGGCACCCATGATGGTGGGCCCGGCTCTGGTTCCCGGAACATCGGCGGTGATGGTCAGGACGAAAACAGAGCCGCCCCCCCCGGAAAATTAGCAGGCGGCATGCCGAGTCAGTGAACGGCACCTGCTCTTGGAGAAGTTGGGCTTGCCCGTACGAGATCCTAATCACTTCGATCAAGTGCCCATCTGCAAGGTGGACGACGAGCTCTGCCGGCGGGCCGGTGTAGTTGCAGCCCGGCTCCGTGCAGGCACACGCGCCGTGTGGGGACGCGAGCTCGTGGAGCGGGAGCTCCCGGTAGGAGTAACAACGAAAGCATCCTGGGTGGGAGCACACGAGCGGGAACGCCGCTGCGAAGTTGCACGCGAGGATCTCCAGATTCTTGGGCTCCCACATCTGCCACATCTCAAGTTCGTCGAGACATCGGAAAAAAGATCAGCAGTTAGATTGGCGAATAGTAGGAATGTGTAGGATAAGTTCAAAAGCTTGTAAAATGATTTCTTACCATGAAGGTAGCGACCGGAGAATTGGCGGATGTCGTCGGCTTGCGGCTACGGAAGGATGGAAGTGAAGTGGGGAAAGTGGCTTCGAGGGGAAGGAAGAGAAGTACGAGGAGGAATAGAAGTAACGGGGACGTGACACTGGGATATGGCCCACTGAACTCGTGAGTCGTAACACTCGCAACATGCCAGTTTGTCCAGAGCAAGCGTGGCCAATCATGCCACAGAATAGCCTACTCAAGGATCGCTCTCGCGAAGACCATCCCAATCGTCCAAGCGCCCCAATCGAACGGTATGTAACAATCATCAAGCAGAACAACTGTGTTATGGCGTGCCTTCTAGAAGACTCGGTCTAACGGTGGATCCATTGGGGGGCAGTGCTAGTTTTATTATAAGAACAAGCATGAAATGAATCAAATGGATGCATGTGTGGTTTGTGGAAATAACACACATGCAATGACTCTAGTGTTTGATCCATGTGTGGCTTGTGGAAATAACACACATGCAATGACTGGAATGGATCCATAAGTGGTTTATGGAAAAGAACACACATCCAATGAACACTGGTTGATACATATGTGGTTTGTGGAAAGAACACACATGCAATGACCACTAGTGGTTGATCCATGTGTGGTTTGTGGAAAGAACACACATGCAATGACAGTGGTGGATCCATGTGTGGTTTGTGGAAAAGAACACACACGCAATGACTCTAGCGCTGGTTTGTGGTTTTAGTATAAGAACAAACATGCAATTACTCAAATGGATCCACGTGTGGTTTGTGGAAAGAACACACATGCAATGACCACTTGTTGATCCATGTGTGGTTTGTGGAAAGAACACACATGCAATGACAGTGGTGGATCCATGTGTGGTTTGTGAAAAGAACACACATGCAATGACTCTAGTGTTGGTTTTAGTATAAGAACACAGATGCAATGACTCTAGTGGTTGATCCATGTGTGGTTTGTGGAAATAACACGCACGCAATGACTGTAATGGATCCATAAGTGGTTTATGGAAAAGAACACACATGCAATGACCACTGGTTGATCCATGTGTGGTTTGTGGAAAGAATACACATGCAATGACCACTTGTTGATCCATGTGTGGTTTGTGGAAAGAACACACATGCAATGACAATGGTGGATCCATGTGTGGTTTGTGAAAAGAACACACATGCAATGACTCTAGTGTTGGTTTTAGTATAAGAACACACATGCAGTAACTATAGTGGTTGATCCATGTGTGGTTTGTGGATATAACACATATGCAATGACTCTAGTGGTTAATCCATGTGTGGTCTGTGGAAATAACACACATGCAATGACTCTACTGGTTGATCCATGTGTGGTTCGTGGAATAGAACACAAATGCAATGACTCTACTGGTTGATCCAGATGTGGTTTGTGGAAATAACACACATGCAATGACTCTAGTGGTTGATCCATGTGTGGTTTGTGGAAAAGAACACACATGCAATGAGTCTAGTGGTTGATCCATGTGTGGTTTGTGGAAATAACACACATGCAATGACTCTACTGGTTGATCCATGTGTGGTTTGTGGAAACAACACACATGCAATGACTGTAATGGATCCATAAGTGGTTTATGGAAAAGAACACACATGCAATGACTACTGGTTGATCCATGTGTGGTTTGTGGAAAGAACACACATGCAATGACCACTTGTTGATCCATGTGTGGTTTGTGGAAAGAACACACATGCAATGACAATGGTGGATCCATGTGTGGTTTGTGAAAAGAACACACATGCAATGACTCTAGTGTTGGTTTTAGTATAAGAACACACATGCAGTAACTATAGTGGTTGATCCATGTGTGGTTTGTGGAAATAACACATATGCAATGACTCTAGTGGTTAATCCATGTGTGGTCTGTGGAAATAACACACATGCAATGACTCTACTGGTTGATCCATGTGTGGTTCGTGGAATAGAACACAAATGCAATGACTCTACTGGTTGATCCATATGTGGTTTGTGGAAATAACACACATGCAATGACTCTAGTGGTTGATCCATGTGTGGTTTGTGGAAAGAACACACATGCACTGACCACTGGTTGATCCATATGTGGTTTGTGGAAAGAACACAGATGCAATGACTCTAGTGGTTGATCCATGTGTGGTTTGTGGAAATCACACACATGCAATGACTCTAGTGGTTGATCCATGTGTGGTTTGTTGAAATAACACACATGCAATGACTCTAGTGGTTGATCCATGTGTGGTTTGTGTAAAAGAACACAGATGCACTGACTCTAGTGGTTGATCCATGTGTGGTTTGTGGAAACAACACACATGCAATGACTCTAGTGGTTGATCCATGTGTCGTTTGTGGAAATAACACACATGCAATGACTCTAGTGGTTGATCCATGTGTGGTTTGTGGAAATAACACACATGCAATGACTGTAATGGATCCTTAAGTGGTTTTTGTGTAAGAACACACATGCAATGACTCTAGTGGTTGATCCATGTGTGGTTTGCAGAAATAACACACATTCAATGACTCTAGTGGTTGATCCATGTGTAGTTTGTGGAAATAACACACATGCAATGACTCTAGTGGTTGATCCATGTGTGGTTTGTGGAAAAGAACACACATGCAATGACTCTAGTGGTTGATCCATGTGTGGTTTGTGGAAATAACACACATGCAATGACTCTACTGGTTGATCCATGTGTGGTTTGTGGAAATAACACACATGCAATGACTTTAATGGATCCATAAGTGGTTTATGGAAAAGAACACACATGCAATGACTACTGGTTGATCCATGTGTGGTTTGTGGAAAGAACACACATGCAATGACCACTTGTTGATCTATGTGTCGTTTGTGGAAAGAACACACATGCAATGATAGTGGTGGATCCATGTGTGGTTTGTGGATAGAACACACATGTAATGACTTTTGAGTTGCTTCTTGGAGAAGGACATCGGATTTGGAAATCTTCCCGAGGTATCTTTCGGTAGACAGTCTTCGGGATTTGAGTGGGAAAGATGTAGTCTTTCCACCTTATAGATTCACTAAGGTCCTTCGAGAGTGGAGCAGATCTTCCATCTTCAAGTGCTGGTGTAATGCTGAAGAAGGTTGTATATCCTTGGGTCTTGGGTTGAGGTCTCCGTGTGACGTTCTATTGCATAAAACTTGTCGGGGTGGTTTCCTAACTAAGCCTCATGGAGTTAGCTCTGGGCAGGTTAGCGGTTAACGACACCTTTCTTTCTAGTTTTTAGTCAGAGTAGGGGCAATACAGTTTCAGAGGAACTGTCTTCACGGGTGATATCTGCAAGTGTACAGATCATTTGTAGCTAGTTTCGAAGTTCAGATATCGATCCCACAAGGAGCCCAAAGGTAAGTGTTTATTGGTGAAGTCTCTGTCACACCCAAAGTTGTCACAGGTCTTCGAGTGAATTGACTGCAAGTGTTGAAATAAGAATGGGGTTTTGATTAAATGTGATATATTTAAATAGAACTAAAATATAAACTTCAGAAATATAATGCATAAAAGTAAAGAACGACTTTGCTTGTTTGTTGTTTTTTGTAGATGGCGAAAGAAGGCGCGGGGAGATTCAGTTCATGGTGATAGTGAATGTGCCAGCTGGATGAGTGGTAAATGTAACAATTATAATCTTATAGATATGTGTGTAGGTGAGCGACCCATAATTAGCCGGAACTGCTCTTGGTAGATTTCATCCCAACTTCAATAATCCTACTAGCCTGCTACCAAAACCATGGTAAGACACTAGACGATTAAGATCCTTCAGGTCGCTTAGCGATTAAGCTCCTTGGATCGGACTAATGCAATAAGCACAATGGTTACTCGTTATCCTCGAGTCAACTAGCTTTCCATTGATATCCCTGTGTCACCCGAGGGTCGCCGGTCCACTAGCGTACAAGATCTTATCTATGTAGAACAAGGTGTCATGTTGTCTGGGCCCTTAATTGGCAACAAGCATTAAGCATCCCACAGATAGTCAAGCACACATAATATAGTAATTAGAATCAATCAAAAACTAATGAAAAAGTATATGAAGGCACATCACATCTCACCAATCTCCTACATCTCCCACGCCCAAGGGAATTACTCGCACATGAGAAAAGAACAGATCATCAATATAATCAAATAAAGGGATTTCGTCTTGGTATTACCGTGGAGATCCACAATAAGAATAGAAAAATATCCAACACAATTCAAGATGGGAAGAAACAATCTCAAACCCTAGTCTTGCAAGGTGGAGATCCATCTCTCTCTCAAGTACAAGTAGTGGCTATGGAGGTGTATTGGCTAGGAGGTCGAAGATCGTGGAGCGAGATGAAGAACGTCTTCTCCTGCTTCTCTGGATCCCTTCTTTCTCCCTTTTGGATGGTGTGGCGGCTGTTGCGTTGTGTTTTTGTCCCTCGTCCCTTCACGGAAGTTGTCCCTTTTGACAAGACAGTGGCAGCGGAAACTATACGACGGGAACTATACGGCCATTCCCGCCATATAGTTGGTCGTTAAACCGTCTGCGAGCTCCCCTCGCGTGCTTCTAGAGTGGGACTTGCTTGTTTTCTCCAGAATATTGTATTTCTCTAGTTAAATCCTTCTGTTGACGTTCAGAACCTGAAACACACATTAAAATCCAAGTTTTCTTCGCTATTGAAGTATTAGCGTTAGATAAAGCCAAAAAACGATAAAATCCGGGACAAAACCATCAATAAAAGCCATAAAAAATGTGTCGAATCTCATAGCTATCAACTCCCCCAAGCTTATATGTTGCTCGCCCTTGAGTGACAAGGAAATAAGGAAGACTACTAGAGATTCGAGACTGAAAATAAACGAACTCACAAGTTTGAATTGGTGTCAAATTCTTTTCTTCACAATTCCTGCAATCTTATATATGATCATACAAGTATTCACAAGATTGCACTTAGTCCACTTCCTAACCACGTATATCTTGCTAGCAAATAAATCATATGCCCAAACAAGTGTCGAAAGTTTAGCTAGGAAGGTGAGACAAATTCTTTTGGTGCCTCTCTTTGATGAGAGATTAATTTTTTTTGTTCTTGTTCATTTAACCAATTAAGAGTACTCAAGTTGGCATCAAAACATTTAATTTAAGAACAACTCATCTACTCCCATTTCAAAATTTCAAGACTCTCAAAGCACCTTTTTCTTTCCCTTGTCTTTCAAAAACTTTAGCTTTTTCAAAGAGAAATCATGCCATTATTTTTAACATGTTAATTAGGGATGTGTTGTGCACTCGTGACCATGCCAATAAATAATGTTGAGCAATAGTGGGCCATAGGAGTACTACAAATTCACTTGGAACATGAAACAATGAGGAGACTAAATTTTTTACATGTCATAGCATTGCTTCTATAGACATTTACATAACTCAATAGCCGAAATCAAGTGGTTTCCCATATTTAGATCGTTTGTTGGCCAACGGAGTTAATAGTTCCCCATGGAGCACGACAGAGTTTTAATGACACGCGTAAAGCAATATCTGACGGTAATTATTAGAAAAAGTAGTGGCATAATTTCTACTACTTTGAAGCATCCATTTAATCAAACAATTTCAATCAAGGGTACTATCAAGTCTATTTATATTAAGCACAATTCAGATGGAATAGTTCTAAAATCAAATTCTTTGAGCTAAACATGGACTCAAGTCATCTTTCAGGTCCTTTTTATTGTTGTAAAAAAGTAGGAAGTATTTTAACCAAGTTCATTGCCATTGTTTCAAAGCTAAAAAGGAGACACTAGCAAAGGAATATAATTTGTAGGATAACAAGCTAAGTGGGGAGTGACTCCAGTGCAAGCAAGTAAATAATTGTAGCATCAATTTAAGGTTACAAGGAGTGTGATGAAAGGAATGTGATACGTCCTCTTGCTTGCTTCGTTCTTGTATTCGAGTTGAACCTCTCCTATATTTCCATATTGCGAAATCACCTGAAATTAAGCAATCTCCGAGAGAAACAAAGAAACAAACTTGCAAATAAAATTATAGCTATTTTTTTGTATTTTTGGTTTAGGAATGCAAAACTAAAAATAAACATGCAATTTTTGAAGAAATAAATCAAAAGAAGAAATAAAAATATGAATGCAAAGTTTGGAGGTTTTCAAACCTCCCCCAAGATTAGGCTGTTGCTAGGCTCAGTTATTGCCGTCATTTGGCGGCTGTGGTAGGTACTGTTGGTAGAAGTCGGGGAAGTGGGTCATGAAGTGACTGAAGTTGTGAGTCAAAGTGTTCACATCTTCATTCACGTCCTGAAGAGTGTGGTCGATCTCCCCAACGCGCTGGTTGAGCTGCTGGAACTCTTGATAGGGGACGTAGCCGTACCCCTGTTGTGGCTGGTTGGGCCACGGTTCCCAGGCTCCTCCTAGCTGCTGCTGCTGCTACTATCCTTCCCAAGAAGGGTTGTGCCCCTGATCTCCCTCCTGCTCCTACTCCTGCTCATCCTGCTGCCCTTCATCTTCCTCCTCCTCGGCGTGGTGCTCGGCCAAGATCTCCATCACTTGCTCCTTGGTGAGGATCCAAGTGTCCTTCTCCACAATCGAGAAGTCTTTGGGACATGTCAACTGAACCTACTCAATCTATGTATCATCAAGATAACTAAATTGATATGCTCGGAGCCTCCGGTTAGCATGGTAAACACCAAGCAAGCCACAAGCAGTCAAATATTTGACGTCCATAAGTTTGGAGCCGTCAACAGGTTCCATAACAGGCAGTGCAATATTTAATGCATAAGCAAGGTGGGTTACCAATCCACCAATGCGAATATCACCTTTGGTCTTGTTACTTTGGTGGCGAAAGTTCTAGATGAGTAGAGCTACAAGACTGGGGCTTTATGTTGCATTGGGGAAGAGGGCTTTGGTGATCATTGCCATGTCCGCATTGGCCATCGAACCAGTATCACCCCTTCCCAACATTGTGTTGGCGAGGAACAAAGCAAAGTAGCGAATGGTTGGGTTCTCAATGGTGGACATCTTCTTCTGATAGAAGTGACTGCCACCATTAACAGAAATAACCTCCCAGGACTCTCCACTTGTGACGCTATAGAGGTTAGTAATTTTGGGCTCCCTAGTATGGGGGAAGCTGAAAGCATTGCAAAATTGCTCGAAACTCACATCATAGTGCGTACGGTTCATGGTGAAGCTTATTGCGCATAGGTTACCTTTCTCCCTGTGGTCGTCGTAGAAGGAGGAAAGGAACTCATGGGTGAGCTTGGCGTAGGTGTTGTGGCTTGCAAAGCCAAGTACCGCCAACCCTGACCTGCTGCACATGAGGTCGAAGTCCGTCTTCAACCCGGCTGCGATGAGAAAGTTGTGGTCAGCCCAACATGTGGAAGCACCCTTGTCGTGGTGGTGTCACGGCAGATGCCATGGATAGGCTAAAGGTGGGGCCAATATGCACTAGAGGAATCCAGGGAGGGATAGTGTGGTGATTCCACACACAGATGCTTACTATTCTCAAAGTTCACTAAGTTTACAGATGCTCCTCGAGCTGTATTGGGGAGAGGAGGAAGAAGAAGCTCTCTTACTCCCACCATAACCTATCTCCCAATGAACAAACTCCTCACCCACCAGCCCCAACTATAGAGGCCCTAGCGCCCCTTATAAAGGGGAGGCTAGGTCACCAGTTAGGGCATACGTGGAGGCATATTCCTGGGAATATGCCTCTCCCAAAATAGTAAACCGGCCGGGTCTCCTTTTCCCTTCAGTAAGCCATGCAGAGGCTACGTAACCCTCTGCGGCGCCAGCGTCAGCCAACATAGGCTACGTCACCTTTGTCGGCCATGCCCTGCTGGTCCCTCCCTCTGTTCAGCTTCGCTCACACTCTAGCGCACAGAGACCACCTTTTGACCAGCGAGATACCTTCCTTCTCTTGCAAGCCTGGTATAACCCGGCACCGTGGGTACCTACATACAAGTTACAAAAAGCCTGCCGGAATACGACATACGTCAGTTCGGGACACAGTCAGGTGGACATCCTCCGGTCTGGGTTACTCCATAAGTCGGCCTGCCTTGAGGTGACCCGGCCAGCTTTCGCTTTGACCTTGCCATACCTCGGCTAACTCGGCCTCTATACCACGGCGTGACCCTACCTGGGGGTATCCCCTCAACATTAGTCCCCGAAGCTGGTGCGGTCTTAGCAATTTCAGCTGCTAAGGCTATGGCAGGTTCAATCTATCGAGCTTTTTGCTCCCCTTTCTGAGTTACCTTGTAGCTCGGATTTTGTGGCCCAGCTTCCCCTTGGCACATTCTGAGTTATCACTCGCTGGCTGGGTTACCCTTCAGTTTTCCATGTTATCCTTCCTTCTCTGATACACTTTCCCATGTCCTATGTGGAGGGTAATCATCACCTTGCCTCATTTTAAGGGCCTGCACCCGTTACTGCACTTATTGTCAGGGGGCTTATTCGTCTGCGGTACCAAAGTTGACAGGCCAGCGCATGGTGGTACCTAAGTTGCCTGAAATTACCGCGTTTCAAAAAGTTGGGCCGCCAACTACCGAGAGGGGCCATTTCGATGCAAACTCGTCTCACCCCTACCAAATCCAAACATGTCGTGAAACTTCCCCGTGAAGTAGACGATCGGGACCCTCGTGTCAGTAATATTTCTATGACGCGAGCGCCAACGTGGCAACCACGTAGGCGAAATGAGATAGTAAAGGAGCATCGTGCGTTGACCAAATTCACAAATCCACCCCTCCCTCCTTTCGCATGAACCCTAGCACCGGCGGCATCGAAATCCCCTCTCCAACCAGAATGATCTCTTCGGGCATTTGACTTCCGGCGCCAAGTTGCTGCGCCTGCTTGCTGCTACCGAGCTCTAATGCCGAATGTCGTGCTAGCCGTTGTGACGATCTAGCCTGCCTCTACCACCGATGAGCTGAGCAGCACGGAGGATGGCAGATCCATTTGCCGAGGAAGAAGTACTTCTGGCTAATTTCGGGTGAGCTACCCTTCTCTTTGCTATTCGCACTACCTATAACTGCTAGCTGGCTATTGGCATTACAGATATATATCGAACATAGAATTGTTTGCTAGCACGACGCTAACAAATAATTCTTATCTTTTGTCTCCAATTTTGTGTCAACTAGGATCTCCGCTGAACCCGAATACATGGTTCTAGTGAGCATCTGCGGCTACCTCATTAAATTAGCACATGGAAAGAGGCTCAGAGTCTAAAGATGGAAGTAGCGCCTGTGCAGTTATGCACTGTCCCTGGTTTGGTTGCTGCTGTGCGTGAACTTGCTGAAATGAGGCTAGAGCAGACTGCACGGTTCAGCCTCGTTGATGACCGAGGCTTCAAGGTTCCTATAGCGTGTGACAGTCAGCTAATTGGGTTGATGAAACATCATGTTAGGCTTCGCGTGGTTATGCTGGTGTGTAACATAGTGGATGAGGAAGCTCGTGCTACTGGGAGTCGCCCAGCTATTATTGGACAGGGAGGTCTAACTCGAACCCCTTTTGTGGTTGAGCAAAATGTGGTTCCTCGTCCGCGACATGCTTCTATCAGGCAACCTCCTCGTAGGATTCCCCGTATTGCCGTTGTGGAAAACTCTGCTCTGGAATCTGCTGGTACTGGTCATCCACTTCCCCGTGCCCATGTTGCTGCGGCTGTTGCTCACCCAATCCATGCCGCTGTTGAGCAAACTAAGGCATCCGGAGGCTACCCCGCTGTTGTTGCCAAGACCGCCGCCTTGTGTGCTGCTCCTCCTCGAAACCGTCCTCAAGATGTGTGAACCTGTGCTCTGGAATCTGCTGGTACTGGTCATCCTCGTGTTGTTGTTGATCTGGACGCTATTAACCCAATCCCTGCCGCTGTTGAGCAAACTACGGCTTCCGGAGGCTGCCCCACTGTTGTTGCAAAGACTGATGCCTTCTCTCCTCCTCGAACCCATGCTCGGGTTCAGCGAGTTGCTGGTCTGAAGCCAGCTCATGGTCTGGACTCTGCTACCACTCGAAACACTCTGTTGTGGGAACTGCTCCTGATCGTCGAGGTGGCATGGCAGCAGCTGATCCTATTGTGGCTGCCGTTAGAAGGGGACCTTCCTGTCCACCATGTAATGTGGCTCCCGTTTCTAAGGGCCCTCGCCTTGCTCCTGGTCCTAGTACTTCCACCGAGGTTGATCCAGCTAACGATGACGCTGGTGCTGGGTCTGATGGTGCCGCTCCATCTCTCGAACCTCTTAGAGGTTTCTATCCTGAAGAACCTGATGATGGCAAAGTAATCGTTCGTATCGGTATCGCAGATTATACTGCAAAATTAGATGATGGCACAGAAAAATTCTATGACAAGTTTGATGTAATCCTTGGCAGATATGACCCTGAATTGGTAGAGTTATCTGACCTGATGGCACCGTTACGTGTGAAGGTGCTGTGGGGGTCCTCCTAGGAAGCATGTTTGTTATATTATGGTTATAGGAGCAAAAAGGCTATCGAAGTGAAAGATACCAGGGATTTAGTCGTACCGTTTACAAGGAAACATTATAGAGGTAAAGTTTACTTCCACTTGGTAGTGCTCACGGTTGGAGAGGAATTGGAACTCGACAATAGAGATGATGGACTTTTAGAAGGCATGCATGACCTGATCCATGGCATCACTAGGGCTGGTGCGACTGAGGGTGGCTTCGAACAGAGGACAGTCTTACAGAGGAGCGTCATAAAGAGGAGCAGGAAGAGCATCCCCAAAAAGGGCACCCCGAAGAAGAACGTCACCAAGGAGACCATGCCAGAGAAGAGGACGCCTAAGAGTCGCACGACAAAAGGCACCACGCCACAGAGTACACCCCTGAGATCCAGTCAAAATGCCACACCGAACGGTAGCAGCAAAAACGCTAAGAGGGCTAGCACGGTGGTGAACACTCACAGGAGTGGTAGCAAAGAGGCGAAGATGGCTAGCACGGAGGCTACCACACCTAGTGGGAGCAGAAAAAACACTAATTTGGAGCGGAACATGCCGCTGTCAGGGAATTATGCCAGCACGAAGGAGAACACGCCCAATAGTAGCAGCAAAAGGGCTAATTTGGAGCGGAACACGCCGCTGAGGTTAGGCAATAATGCCAGCACGAAGGAGAAGACGCCCAATAGTAGCAGCAAAAGGGCTAATTTGGAGCGGAACATGCCGCTGGGGTCAGGCAATAATGCCAGCACGAAGGAGAACATGCACAATAGTAGTAGCAAAATGGCTAATTTGAAGAAGAACACACCACAGAGGTCAGGCAATAATGCCAGCACCCTGGAGCCAACACCCGTGAGGGGAGGAAGTAAGGAGATCACACCCAGGAGCGGCAGCAAAAGGCCTAGTTCGATGGGGAATGGAACGCGGATGTCAAGCCCTACTGATACCATCGGGAAAGATTACATAAGGAAGGAGGATGTACACAGGAAGAGCAAGAGGGTTCTGTACACTCAAGATGAAATTGATTCTGACTGTTGTTTGTCCACTGAAGTACCTGGGATGCGTGCAAACGTAAGACCACCCTATGTGGTTGCAGCAGAACCAACCGAGTGTCTTGGAGAAAACAGAGTTGCCGGTGAGGTGGATTGGGGCAATGTTCCTGTCCATCCGGGTGGAGACGATGGTGCCGCCCCACCCATGGGAGTCAATATGATGTGTGCAGTACTAGGCATTAGAGACGATGGCGAAGATTCTGAATCAAATGAAGAAGCAGGCATTGTAGAGGATCAAGAATCTGGTGATGATGAAATAGACGAGGAACTTAATGATGAGGCTGGTATTCCGGTCGATGATTTGGGTGTTGAAGTAGAAGAAATGAAACATGACCACGAGTATCCTATAATTTCGGTCGGCACCGAGTTTAGGAGCATGCATGAGTTCAGGATGTCGTTTCTGCATTTTTGTATCAAGGGGGAGTTCGACGTTTATCGACTGAAGAACTCTGCCGAGAGGTATGAGGCCGTTTGCAAGTTAACTTGGATGAATGGATGGGCCGAGGTACATTGTCCATGGAGGATCATAGCAAGATCCTTACCTACGTCGACTGCAATTAGGGTATTGGGGCAACGAATGCAGCAAACCATTAGAACTCTCTCTCTCTCTTTTCACTCTATAATTACAATTGATGTGCGATATCTTTCTGGCAAGTCGACTCCGCTTATCTTTTAAATGAATCTATGTTGCAGGTGAATAGAATGGGCCCTCCACACATGTGTCCGACAGGCAGCAAACTAAAATCCTCAATGGCTGATACGGAGTGGGTGGCTATGCAATCTATGGCCATACTAAAGGATAACCCTAAGGAGACCGTGAAGAATATTCAGACTAGCCTCGGTTCTAAATACAACATTGTCCTTCCGTATTACACGGTTTGGAAAGGTAAAGAGAAAGCTCTGGGGGTCTTGCACGGGGATGGGACCAATAGCTTCAGGATGATGTACAACTTCAAGGTGGAGGTACAAGCTAGGTGTCCAGGGAGTGTTGTGGAGATTGACACCGAATCAGAAGGTGGTAAAATATATTTCAAAAGATTTTTCATGGCGCTGAAACCTTGCATCGATGGATTCAAGGACGGCTGTAGGCCGTATCTGAGTGTAGACAACACTGTCCTAACTGGCAAATGGAAAGGCTGTCTGCCATCTGCCACAGCACTTGATGGTCACAACTGGATGTTCCATGTGGCATTCGGGCTGTTTGAAACAAAAATGGAGGAAAACTGGGTCTCGTTTATGAGGCAGCTCAGGAGATCAATAGGCCACATGGATCCATTGGCTATATCCACGGATGCATGCAAAGGGCTGACGAATGCAGTGAAGGAGGTGTTCCCGCGAGCTGAAGGTAGAGAATGCCATGCCCATATGATGCTCAACTTGTACTCACACTACGTAGGTAGCATATTTCGTTACATGTTTCCTGCTGCTAGAGTTTACAAACCTAATAGCAGCGATTATTTCATGAGCAAGATTTTTGCCGAAGCCCCTGAACTTCCAGAGTACTTAGCCATCCATCATTGGCAGCTATGGAAGAGGAGTCAATTCAACCCTGACATCAAAGTTGATTACATAAACAACAACCTTGCAGAATGCCTGAATAATTGGGCGAAGGACATAAAAGTGCGTCCTGTTCATATCTTGATGGACAACAGACGTGGTATGATCATGAAGCTGTTAAATATAAGGAGAGAGATCGGTAGGAGACTTAGAGGACATATGCTACCGCCAGTTGTGCAACAACTGCACAAGAGAAGCCGAGGACTTGCTCATCTTAAGGTTCTCCCGTCAACCAGCAGAAGCTGTGAGGTGGTCGATATGTCCAAGAGTGGCAAAAGGGATGTTGTGAACATCCAGCTGCGAGAATGCACCTGCTTAGAGTGGCAGCATACCGGGAAACCTTGTGACCACGCCTTGGCCTTCTTGGTGAAGAAAAGAACTCTACCACATTTGGATCAGTATTTGTCAGACTACCACTCTATGGAAAAGTTCAGAGCTACGTATGCTGGATCCGTCGAGCCATGTACAGACCCATCTCAGTGGCCTCAAGTCCAACTGTCTTTCGAGCTTTGCCAGCCAGTTACAGAAAGGGGCAGAGGAAGACCCCCGGTGAATAGGTTTAAGAATTTTCTCGAAAAGAAGGGTTTGACTTTTTGTGATACAAAGAAGGGCAAAAAAAGATGCAAGACCTGCCATCTTATAGGCCATAGAGCAGCTGGATGTCCCCTTAATGCTCCCAAACCTAGGTATGAGATGGTACATTCACACACAAAAATTGTTTATAGTCTGTAGATATAAGGTAGTAATTCATGTACTGTTTTTTTACAGGAAGCGCAAGGTAAGAAACAAGACAGCCGTCTCAGTGATTTTGCTGCAGGAAGAAAACCAAAACGAGTGGAGTGATGATGCCGGACAAGATTCTGGTGCTGATTGGCCTGACTTCCCTCGGCCCGGAGATGTAGGGTACGTGAAGGTAAGAAAATTGGCATCCAGGAAGGGGAAGAAGGCAGGAGATGGAGAAGGCAGTGGACGTGAAGGAAAGAGGAAGAAAGTTGGCACCCAAGCAGAGAAAGAGGGCTAGCAGTGTAGCAGCCTAATGATGTATTGAACTTGAACCTATATATGTTGTTCGGTTAAACTCTGGAGCTGTCTGCGTGGAACTTGTCAGGCGAAACAATCTTCCTCCCGTACTCGGAGTAAAATGTATCGCGACTTTAGGATTTGATACGGCCGAGGCCACTAGTTGAATCCAAAACTGTGACTATGCCACTACTATCTGAACAATCGCGATAACTGAGTGGTTAAATCCTCTCCAAAATCGATGGGTGTTAGTGGCACAAACATGATTTATTTATAGGCGCTTAATAAATCCATGATGTTGGCATTACACTTATGATAAGTTTTTGGGATGGAAAACAATTTCTTAAGCTGGCCGCTACACTCCACGAAGCAGCAACTTATTTCAGCTGCTGGACAACGACATGGCAACATAAACTGCAAATGCAATAGATAATGCGCAGATAATGAGGAAATTGTGTCCACTATCTGGCCTAATCTTGAGCCTGTTTGTCTCACCACCTCCCTGCCCCTGCCTCCCCTGCACCTGGTGAAGCTCCCGCATCTCTCGCTCCATCACACGAATCTCCTCTTTCTTGTCCCACACGGCATCACACAGATCCTGAACAAGCTCTCTGTGAAAACCTATTAGTGGCTTTTTGATCCACACAAACTTGTCACAGCCAGTCCCCCTCCCTTCCTGCGTAGTAGATCGAAGGAAACAAAAAAATGAATTACATTACGCTTTCCGGATCCGAGTTACCATGGTACCTACAGTAGGAACTTACCGCTCTGATGCTGCAGTTGCTGAATTTTCCTGTAGTATTTTCGTCGGTCCACGAAATCCATCTCGGCATCTTCTCACCACACAAACACAGCATATCAGGGTAGTAATCGTAGGGCGCCCTACGGTACCTGATGGGGGCACCCGCCTGGCGGCATTGAGCCGACCCTGATTCCGCCCGAGACGAACTGCGCGAGCTGCGAGCCATGAGCGAGGGGAGCGAGGGCAGAGGAAAGAGGAGCCTTTGGATGTCAAGGTAGTGGTGAAGCGTGATTTATCCCTAGTTAATAACTCGGGCAGAATCCTACCGTCCACATTCGGCTGACAGGTGGGGGACCTAGCGTGTGGACTTGTCAAAAAAACTCGCGCCTTCGTGGTTCAAAAGCCCTGTCGCGCACATTGGACGAAATTTTTTGGTACCTTGCCTGCGTACATATCACTAGGAGGTCTTGCTCAGGAACCAGACACGCCTAGCCCACAATGTTACTCCCTCCTAGGAACTTGTCATGGCTCCCGCCGCCAGATCCATCTGCTCCACCGCTTCCGGTAGGGCTCGTCGTGGTGGATCCACCCCAAGATCCTACCGTTGCAGTATCAAATGGCCATGGTTTCTTGAGAGGAGCGACGACGCTACGTATGCGAGCTCGGCCCCTCCTACCTGTAGAAGGACTGATGCGGCGTCGAGCTCGAGCAGGAGCCACCAGGCGCGACGGCGCTCGGTCCACGCCAACCACGTGACCTTCGTCATTGTCAATTCCGATGTGGAGGACGACGGGGACAAAGCTGTGCAGAACGCCATTGTTGCCTCCTTGGCGAAGGGCAAGGCACGGGCGGGAGTGGATGTCGCCGGGAAGGGCACGGCGGTGTCACCAATCAAGGTGGACTTTGACGACAGCGGTATGATGTGAGTTTAGATGTTGTTTAGGATGGTTGCAATTTCAGTTGTGTTTAATGCGAGTACAATTATTGTAATGTATTTGTCGAGCTATATTGAGAAATATGTGCAATAGCAGCGTGTGAGTGCTTCCACTTTAGAAATTGTGCCTGTGCCATTTGCATGTTGCATTATCAACGTAGATTACTTGTAAACAATCCACCGAAAATCATCAGATTACAACCATCGGACAGGAGTGGCATGATGGAAGAGAAGTTGGGACAGTGACTTCGAGGGGAAGGACACTGGCAGTTGGGCCCTCGGAACACGTGACACTGACATGCGGGAGTGGGAGCACACGGTATTGCCGGTCTGTCCAGAGCAATCGGACTTTGCAACGTGACAACAACAAGCTGATTGGACCAATATAATAACTCGTCGAAGTATTAAGGAGTACTAAAAACTACAACGGGGGTACATTCGCACAACACGTATGCTCTAAGCACCTAAGAAGGATTGCTTAAGTCTAACAGTAACGACACCACAAGTACTACATTTGCCTGTCGGTCTTCTCGATACAAATGTAGAAATGCATCTGCCTGTTCGGTCCAGCACCAACAAGGTACTGAGATGGCACGCATAGGATCGACCTTAGGTCCACATACTCCACCTCCCGCGGCGTCGGGCAGCTCGACGCCTCGGCTAGCACAAGAATGCTATCCGACGATGGCGGCTGGGCGTTCGCCCATATGCACACAGTGTATACGGGCCAGGCGCACGAGACCGACCTGACGCATACGGCACCCATGATGGTGGGCCCGGCTCTGGTTACCGGAACATCGGCGGTGATGGTCAGGACGAAAACAGAGCCGCCCCCCCCGGAAAATTAGCAGGCGGCATGCCGAGTCAGTGAACGGCACCTGCTCTTGGAGAAGTTGGGCTTGCCCGTACGAGATCCTAATCACTTCGATCAAGTGCCCATCTGCAAGGTGGACGACGAGCTCTGCCGGCGGGCCGGTGTAGTTGCAGCCCGGCTCCGTGCAGGCACACGCGCCGTGTGGGGACGCGAGCTCGTGGAGCGGGAGCTCCCGGTAGGAGTAACAACGAAAGCATCCTGGGTGGGAGCACACGAGCGGGAACGCCGCTGCGAAGTTGCACGCGAGGATCTCCAGATTCTTGGGCTCCCACATCTGCCACATCTCAAGTTCGTCGAGACATCGGAAAAAAGATCAGCAGTTAGATTGGCGAATAGTAGGAATGTGTAGGATAAGTTCAAAAGCTTGTAAATGATTTCTTACCATGAAGGTAGCGACCGGAGAATTGGCGGATGTCGTCGGCTTGCGGCTACGGAAGGATGGAAGTGAAGTGGGGAAAGTGGCTTCGAGGGGAAGGAAGAGAAGTACGAGGAGGAATAGAAGTAACGGGGACGTGACACTGGGATATGGCCCACTGAACTCGTGAGTCGTAACACTCGCAACATGCCAGTTTGTCCAGAGCAAGCGTGGCCAATCATGCCACAGAATAGCCTACTCAAGGATCGCTCTCGCGAAGACCATCCCAATCGTCCAAGCGCCCCAATCGAACGGTATGTAACAATCATCAAGCAGAACAACTGTGTTATGGCGTGCCTTCTAGAAGACTCGGTCTAACGGTGGATCCATTGGGGGGCAGTGCTAGTTTTATTATAAGAACAAGCATGAAATGAATCAAATGGATGCATGTGTGGTTTGTGGAAATAACACACATGCAATGACTCTAGTGTTTGATCCATGTGTGGTTTGTGGAAATAACACACATGCAATGACTGGAATGGATCCATAAGTGGTTTATGGAAAAGAACACACATCCAATGAACACTGGTTGATACATATGTGGTTTGTGGAAAGAACACACATGCAATGACCACTAGTGGTTGATCCATGTGTGGTTTGTGGAAAGAACACACATGCAATGACAGTGGTGGATCCATGTGTGGTTTGTGGAAAAGAACACACACGCAATGACTCTAGTGCTGGTTTGTGGTTTTAGTATAAGAACAAACATGCAATTACTCAAATGGATCCACGTGTGGTTTGTGGAAAGAACACACATGCAATGACCACTTGTTGATCCATGTGTGGTTTGTGGAAAGAACACACATGCAATGACAGTGGTGGATCCATGTGTGGTTTGTGAAAAGAACACACATGCAATGACTCTAGTGTTGGTTTTAGTATAAGAACACAGATGCAATGACTCTAGTGGTTGATCCATGTGTGGTTTGTGGAAATAACACGCACGCAATGACTGTAATGGATCCATAAGTGGTTTATGGAAAAGAACACACATGCAATGACCACTGGTTGATCCATGTGTGGTTTGTGGAAAGAACACACATGCAATGACCACTTGTTGATCCATGTGTGGTTTGTGGAAAGAACACACATGCAATGACAATGGTGGATCCATGTGTGGTTTGTGAAAAGAACACACATGCAATGACTCTAGTGTTGGTTTTAGTATAAGAACACACATGCAGTAACTATAGTGGTTGATCCATGTGTGGTTTGTGGATATAACACATATGCAATGACTCTAGTGGTTAATCCATGTGTGGTCTGTGGAAATAACACACATGCAATGACTCTACTGGTTGATCCATGTGTGGTTCGTGGAATAGAACACAAATGCAATGACTCTACTGGTTGATCCAGATGTGGTTTGTGGAAATAACACACATGCAATGACTCTAGTGGTTGATCCATGTGTGGTTTGTGGAAAAGAACACACATGCAATGAGTCTAGTGGTTGATCCATGTGTGGTTTGTGGAAATAACACACATGCAATGACTCTACTGGTTGATCCATGTGTGGTTTGTGGAAACAACACACATGCAATGACTGTAATGGATCCATAAGTGGTTTATGGAAAAGAACACACATGCAATGACTACTGGTTGATCCATGTGTGGTTTGTGGAAAGAACACACATGCAATGACCACTTGTTGATCCATGTGTGGTTTGTGGAAAGAACACACATGCAATGACAATGGTGGATCCATGTGTGGTTTGTGAAAAGAACACACATGCAATGACTCTAGTGTTGGTTTTAGTATAAGAACACACATGCAGTAACTATAGTGGTTGATCCATGTGTGGTTTGTGGAAATAACACATATGCAATGACTCTAGTGGTTAATCCATGTGTGGTCTGTGGAAATAACACACATGCAATGACTCTACTGGTTGATCCATGTGTGGTTCGTGGAATAGAACACAAATGCAATGACTCTACTGGTTGATCCATATGTGGTTTGTGGAAATAACACACATGCAATGACTCTAGTGGTTGATCCATGTGTGGTTTGTGGAAAGAACACACATGCACTGACCACTGGTTGATCCATATGTGGTTTGTGGAAAGAACACAGATGCAATGACTCTAGTGGTTGATCCATGTGTGGTTTGTGGAAATCACACACATGCAATGACTCTAGTGGTTGATCCATGTGTGGTTTGTTGAAATAACACACATGCAATGACTCTAGTGGTTGATCCATGTGTGGTTTGTGTAAAAGAACACACATGCACTGACTCTAGTGGTTGATCCATGTGTGGTTTGTGGAAACAACACACATGCAATGACTCTAGTGGTTGATCCATGTGTCGTTTGTGGAAATAACACACATGCAATGACTCTAGTGGTTGATCCATGTGTGGTTTGTGGAAATAACACACATGCAATGACTGTAATGGATCCTTAAGTGGTTTTTGTGTAAGAACACACATGCAATGACTCTAGTGGTTGATCCATGTGTGGTTTGCAGAAATAACACACATTCAATGACTCTAGTGGTTGATCCATGTGTAGTTTGTGGAAATAACACACATGCAATGACTCTAGTGGTTGATCCATGTGTGGTTTGTGGAAAAGAACACACATGCAATGACTCTAGTGGTTGATCCATGTGTGGTTTGTGGAAATAACACACATGCAATGACTCTACTGGTTGATCCATGTGTGGTTTGTGGAAATAACACACATGCAATGACTTTAATGGATCCATAAGTGGTTTATGGAAAAGAACACACATGCAATGACTACTGGTTGATCCATGTGTGGTTTGTGGAAAGAACACACATGCAATGACCACTTGTTGATCTATGTGTCGTTTGTGGAAAGAACACACATGCAATGATAGTGGTGGATCCATGTGTGGTTTGTGGATAGAACACACATGTAATGACTCTAGTGCTAGTTTTAGTATAAGAACACACATGCAATGACTCTAGTGGGTCCACATGTGGTTTGAGAAAAGAACACACATTCAATGACCACTGGTTGATCCATAAGTTGTTTGTGGAAAAGATCACACACGCATTGAGTCTAGTGGATCCATGTGTGATTTGTGGAAAAGAACACACATGCAATGAATCTAGTGATGGTTTGTGGTTTTAGTACAAGAACAAACATGCAATTACTCAAATGGATCCATATGTGGTTTGTGGAAAGAACACGCATGCAATGACTCTGGTTGATCCATATGTGGTTTGTGGAAAGAACACACATGCAATGACCACTAGTGGATCCATGTGTGGTTTGTCGAAAAGAACACACATGCAATGACCACTGGTTGATCCATGTGTGGTTTGTGGAAAGAACACACATGCAATGACAGTGGTGGATCCATGTGTGGTTTGTGAAAAGAACACACATGCAATGAGAGTGGTGGATCCATGTGTGGTTTGTGGATAGAACCACATGCAATGACTGTAGTGCTAGTTTTAGTATAAGAACACACATGCAATGACTCTAGTGGGTCTACATGTGGTTTGTGCAAAAGAACACACATGCAATGACCACTGGTTGATCTATAAGTTGTTTGTGGAAAAGATCACACACGCATTGAGTCTAGTGGATCCATGTGTGGTTTGTGGAAAAGAACACACATGCAATGAATCTAGTGATGGTTTGTGGTTTTAGTATAAGAACAAACATGCAATTACTCAAATGGATCCATATGTGGTTTGTGGAAAGAACACACATGCAATGACACGGGTTGATCAATGTGTGGTTTGTGGAAAGACACACATGGAATGACCACTGGTGGATCAATGTGTGGTTTGTGGAAAAGAACACACATGCAATGACCACTGTTTGATCCATGTGTGGTTTGCGGAAAGAACACACGTGCAATGTCAGTGGTGGATCCATGTGTGGTTTGTGAAAAGAACACACATGAAATGACTCTAGTGTTGGTTTTAGTATAAGAACACACATGCAATGACTCTAGTGGTTTATCCATGTGTGGTTTGTGCAAATAACACACATGCAATGACTCTAGTGGTTGATCCATATGTGGTTTGTGGAAATAACACACATGCAATGGCTCTAGTGGTTGATCCATGTGTGGTTTGTGGAAATAACACACATGCAATGACTCTAGTGGTTGATCCATGTGTGGTTTGTGGAAATAACACACATGCAATGACTGTAATGGATCCATAAGTGGTTTTAGTATAAGAACACACATGCAATGACTCTAGTGGTTGATCCATGTGTAGTTTGTGGAAATAACACACATGCAATGACTCTAGTTGTTGATCCATGTGTGGTTTGTGGAAATAACACACATGGAATGACCACTGGTTGATCCATGTGTGGTTTATGGAAAGAACACACATGCAATGACCACTTGTTGATCCATGTGTGGTTTGTGGAAAGAACACACATGCAATGACAGTGGTGGATCCATGTGTGGTTTGTGGATAGAACACGCATGCAATGACTCTTGTGCTAGTTTTAGTATAAGAACACACATGCAATGACTCTAGTGGGTCCACATGTGGTTTTTGAAAAGAACACACATTCAATGACCACTAGTTGATCCATAAGTTGTTTCTGGAAAAGAACACACATGCAATGAGTCTAGTGGATCCATGTGTGGTTTGTGGAAAAGAACACACATGCAATGACTCTAGTGATGGTTTGTGGTTATAGTATGAGAACAAACATGCAATTACTCAAATGAACCCATATGTGGTTTGTGGAAACAACACACATGTAATGACTCGGGTTGATCAATGTGTGGTTTGTGGAAAGACACACATGCAATGACCACTCGTGGATCCATGTGTGGTTTGTGGAAAAGAACACACATGCAATGACCACTTGTTGATCTATGTGTGGTTTGTGGAAAGAACACACCTGCAATGACAGTGGTGGATCCATGTGTGGTTTGTGAAAAGAACACACATGAAATGACTCTTGTGTTGGTTTTAGTATAAGAACACACATGCAATGACTCTAGTGGTTGATCCATGTGTGGTTTGTGGAAATAACACACATGCAATAAGTCGAGTGGTTGATCCCCATGTGGTTTGTGGAAATAACACACATGCAATGACTCTAGTGGTTGATCCATGTGTGGTTTGTGGAAAAGAACAGACATGCACTGACCACTGGTTGATCCCTATGTGGTTTGTGGAAAGAACACATATGCAATGACTCTAGTGATTGATCCATGTGTGGCTTGTGGAAATAACACACATGCAATGACTCTAGTGGTTGATCCATGTGTGGTTTGTGGAAAAGAACACACAAGCAATGACCACTTGTGGATCCATGTGTGGTTTGTGGAAAAGAACACACATGCAATGACCACTAGTTGATCCATGTGTGGTTTGTGGAAACAACACACATGCAATGACAGTGGTGGATCCATGTGTGGTTTGTGAAAAGAACACACATGCAATGACTCTATTGTTTGTTTTAGTATAAGAACACACATGCAATCACTCTAGTGGGTGATCCATGTGTGGTTTGTGGAAATAACACACATGCAATTACTCTAGTGGTTGATACATATGTGGTTTGTGGAAATAACACACATGCAATGACTGTAATGGATCCATAAGTGGTTTATGGAAAAAACACACATGCAATGACCACTGGTTGATCCATGTGTGGTCTGTGGAAAGAACAAACATACAATGACCACTTGTTGATCCATGTGGGGTTTGTGGAAAGAACATGCATGAAATGACAGTGGTGGATCCATGTGTGGTTTGTGAAAAGAACACACATGCAATGACTCTAGTGTTTGTTTTAGTATAAGAACACACATGCAATGACTCTAGTGGTTGATCCATGAGTGGTTTGTGGAAATAACACACATGCAATGGTTCTAGTGGTTGATCCATGTGTGGTTTGTGGAGATAACACACATGCAATGACTCTAGTGGTTGATCCATGTGTGGTTTGTGGAAAGAACACACATACAATGACTCTAGTGGTTGATCCATATGTGGTTTGTGGAAAGAACACACATGCAATGACCACTTGTTGATCCATGTGTGGTTTGTGGAAAGAACACACATGCAATGAGAGTGGTGGATCCATGTGTGGTTTGTGGATAGAACACACATGCAATGACTCTAGTGCTAGTTTTAGTATAAGAACACACGTGCAATGACTCTAGTGGGTCCACATGTGGTTTGTGCAAAAGAACACACATGCAATGACCACTAGTTGATCTATAAGTTGTTTGGGGAAAGAACACACATGCAATGAGTCTAGTGGATCCATGTGTAGTTTGTGGAAAAGAACACACATGTAATGACTCTAGTGATGGTTTGTGGTTTTAGTATAAGAACAAACATGCAATTACTCAAATGGATCCATATGTGGTTTGTGGAAAGAACACACATGCAATGACTCAGGTTGATCAATGTGTGGTTTGTGGAAAGACACACATGGAATGACCACTGGTGGATCCATGTGTGGTTTGTGGAAAAGAACACACATGCAATGACCACTGTTTAATCCATGTGTGGTTTGTGGAAAGAACACACATGCAATGACTCTAGTGGTTTATCCATGTGTGGTTTGGGGAAATAACACACATGCAATGACTCTAGTGGTTGATCCATGTGTGGTTTGTGGAAATAACACACATGCAATGACTGTAATGGATCCATAAGTGGTTTTTGTGTAAGGACACACATGCAATGACTCTAGTGGTTGATCTAGGTGTGGTTTTTAGAAATAACACACATTCAATGACTCTAGTGGTTGATCCATGTGTGGTTTGTGGAAATAACACACATGCAATCACTCTAGTGGTTGATCCATGTGTGGTTTGTGGAAAAGAACACACATGCAATGACTCTAGTGGTTGATCCATGTGTGGTTTGTGGAAATAACACACATGCAATGACTCTAGTGGTTGATCCATGTGTGGTTTGTGGAAAAGAACACACATGCACTGACCACTGGTTGACCCATATATGGTTTGTGGAAAGAACACACATGCAATGACTCTACTGGTTGATCCATGTGTGGTTTGTGGAAATAACACACATGCAATGACCGTAATGGATCCATAAGTGGTTTATGGAAAAGAACACACATGCAATGACTACTGGTTGATCCATGTGTGGTTTGTGGAAAGAACACACATGCAATGACCACTTGTTGATCTATGTGTCGTTTGTGGAAAGAACACACATGCAATGATAGTGGTGGATCCATGTGTGGTTTGTGGATAAAACACACATGTAATGAATCTAGTGCTAGTTTTAGTATAAGAACACACATGCAATGACTCTAGTGGGTCCACATGTGGTTTGAGAAAAGAACACACATTCAATGACCACTTGTTGATCCATAAGTTGTTTGTGGAAAAGATCACACACGCATTGAGTCTAGTGGATCCATGTGTGGTTTGTGGAAAAGAACACACATGCAATGAATCTAGTGATGGTTTGTGGTTTTAGTATAAGAACAAACATGCAATTACTCAAATGGATCCATATGTGGTTTGTGGAAAGATCACACATGCAATGACTCTGGTTGATCCATATGTGGTTTGTGGAATGAACACACATGCAATGACCACTGGTGGATCCATGTGTGGTTTGTCAAAAATAACACACATGCAATGACCACTGGTTTATCCATGTGTGGTTTGTGGAAAGAACACACATGCAATGACAGTGGTGGATCCATGTGTGGTTTGTGAAAAGAATACACATGCAATGACTCTAGTGTTGGTTTTACTATAAGAACACACATGCAATGACTCTAGTGGTTGATCCATGTGTGGTTTCTGGAAATAACACACATTCAATGACTCTATTGGTTGATCCATGTGTGGTTTGTGGAAAGAACACACATGCAATGACTCTAGTGGTTGATCCATGTGTGGTTTGTGGAAAAGAACACACATGCACTGACCACTGGTAGATCCATATGTGGTTTGTGGAAATAACACACATGCAATGACTCTAGTGGTTGATCCATGTGTGGTTTGTGGAAAGAACACACATGCAATGAAAGTGGTGGATCCATGTGTGGTTGTTGGATAGAACATGCATGCAATGACTCTAGTGCTAGTTTTAGTATAAGAACACACATGCAACGACTCTAGTGGGTCCACATGTGGTTTGTGGAAAAGAACACACATGCAATTGAAGGAAATATGCCCTAGAGGCAATCATAGAGATGATTGTATTTCATGTGTATCCATGAGTTATTATAATGTTCCTTGAATATCCATATACCAGGCAACTTGTATTGATTGGCAATTATGTGAATTGTTTGTGAAACTCTTTACTTGTATGGTTATCTAATAATTGTCCCTAGTCGGAGTTCATGCGAGGACACACGTGAATATTAGACTAGCACATCGATTGGTTAATGACTATGTTTCGCAAGTCATTGACATGGAGATGTCAAACCAATGATGTGGACACATGTTATGAACATGGGGTTGGACTGACCCAACATGAGACTAGCAATAATACTTGCAGCTCTCTCTACACATCGTGTACGTTTTGTCCTTAGACCTGAGATTGTCGCATGTACTTGAGATGTGGATCGACCTACTTTGGGGCTATCAAACACTACTCCGTAACTGGGTAGTTATAAAGGTAGCTTTCGGGTTTGTCCTGATACATGCTGCAAGGCATCGGTCAATCAAGATGGGATTTGCCCCTCTCTACTTGAGAGAGATATCTCTGGGCCCCTCGAGTGATCGGATCCAGAAATGCATGGCCGTGCTACATATGGTTAAGAGTTAACCTAGTAAAGGGATTCTGAATCACAGTATCGAGAAAGAGAGGTCAGCTTAGAGCTAGACCAAATATCGTGAGGCAAAGGGAAAGACATGTACTCAACCTTGTGATGGTTCGTCCGAATGATCTTTATATGCGTTTAGGAGTTGGCACGTCTTGCTAGAGGCCGCTACCAACTATTGACGGAGTAAGTGTACTCGCGTCATGTCTATACGTGTATGAACCTATAGGGTCACACACTTTAGGGGCTGGAAGCCTAATGAGGATTGGATCCGAATTAGACCAGGCTTAGGCTGCTAATGGGCTGCTAATGTAGAAGCCCACCAGGGATGCCTATATAAGAGGGAGTAAGGCGAGCTGAAAAGGAGAGAGCATTCCACCCAGCCGCCACTCCTCTTCCGCCTGTGTTGCACGCGCAGACCTAGCAGTCTGGCGTGTGACGACTTCCACTCCGGACGTGTGGATACCTCGGAGGTGCTGCATCTGTAGCACTTGGACGAGCCGCGCAAAGGGGAGCTGCTCGTGGGACGAGGACGAGGAGGAGACGTAGAACATCTACACTGCCGCAACGTGCTTCATCGAGTTCCGCACCTGCGCGTCTAGCGGTAATCCCGTGATCTATGACAATAGTATTCCTGGTTGACGCGGTAGAATTTTTTTTGATTTTACGCTAGTGTAGCCTACCCGTTACCCTTCAGTGGTATCAGAGCCGATGCTATTCAGTCATAGGTTCGGGAAGTTTGCATATGGTGATATGTAGATTGATATGATCGTTTGTATGGCGGTGTTTCTGGATTGATCTATGATCTTAATTTCCGTGATCGTGATTCTAAGGTCGTCGAACGACTTACCCCTACCGGTCGGTTTCCGCCATCGGGGTAGACAGTGACACATAAATCCTTCTGAATCACGCGAAGATCAATATGATTGATCGAATCGGGAATTAGATCTGAATCGACGTACCGTGATCAAAGGAGTTTGGTCAAATCGGAACTATGGTCGGTTTATGGTAAATTGGATTTGCCGATCAAAATCCTTAAAGGTACCGCGAGGGGCGCTGCCCCTTCGAACCCCGCAGGGGGAGACCCCCTAGACCCCCCTTAGTCGTAGCCCCCTTTTTGTATCTCGTTAAGGTTCATAGGTGGTACGATTTCACATGATCCGGTAGAATGCGATTCTATGCACAACTTGTTTTTGCAGGATTTATGTGATCAGTATGGCCCAAAAAATGTATGTGATGCATGTATGTATTTTTTCATGACCTGCGTGTCGTGAGTTGGGCAACACGGCTGGAGCCATATGTGTTGTCAATTATTGTAATGGCCTGCGTGCCAACTTGTGATGATCCCAATACCATGTAATTTTGATTACTAGATGTTAGGAGTAATAGCTTGTATTAGTTCTTGGAGAACTCATCACTTGGAGGATGGCTCGCATAGAGCATGAAGATGGAGATCATCATGGTGGACAGGTTCTATGGCGATGGAGATCACCATGAGAAAATGGGCCATACTGTATCACATCTATGTGAATGCTATTCTTATACGTTTTACTACTATGCATGCTTAGATGATAGAAGTAGAACGATCCCTCACAAAGTTTAAGTTAAACCATGCCCTCCCAACCAAACCTTGCACCATCCTATGCCCTGTACAATCGTTGGTGGGTCTATGAAATTAGGGTGCCACGGTTTTCCTTGGCTGGATGGGTTTGTATCGGATACCTACACGCATAAGGGTTGGTGAGCTTAACAAGGTCATCTTAACAGTTAAGGACCTTGGGGCATAAAGGTTGGGCGCCTAGGTTTGACATAGAGATGTCACCCAACAACAAAAGTCATATGTGATATGATTAGCAAAGGTTGCTTACCGATTTACCTTGTCTTCTAGCAGTGATGCTAAAGCTCACTAGTCGACTTGTTAATTGTGGATCTTGAATCACTTAGTATCAATAGAGGGATGTTGATTTAAGTGGGAGTATATGCTATTAAATTGTTTAATATGTTTTACTCTTTCATGGTTACATGGCTTAGTATTTTGCATATTTTTTGTTGTAGATCAATGGCACCGAACAATTCATCACCTTTTGCTTTGCGTTCGATTCTTGAAAAGGATAAACTAAATGGAACAAACTATTCGGACTGGGTCCGTAACCTGAGAATTGTTCTCAGGGCTGAGAAAAAGGAAACTGTTCTGGATACCCCAATCCCGGATGAACCTGCTGATAATGCAACTGCTACCCTTAAGAATGCCTACAAGAAAGCATGTGATGAATCTCTTGAGGTCAGTTGTCTTATGCTTGCATGCATGGAACCTGATCTTCAAAAACAGTTTGAGGATCAGGAAGCGTACGATATGATCGTTGCGCTTAAGGACATGTTCCAGACTCAGGCTAGAACTGAGAGGTACAATGTCGCTAAGTCCTTTGTGGAATGCAAGCTGGCAGAGGGAGCAGCTGTAGGCCCCCATGTGATCAAAATGGTTGGTTACAGTCAGACTTTGGAAAAGCTTGGTTTTCCATTAGGCCAAGAGTTGGCCACTGACTTCATTTTGGCATCTCTTCCATCTAGCTATGGGCATTTCATTTCGAACTACCATATGCATGGGGTGGAGAGGGGCCTTAATGAATTATGTGGGATGCTAAAAACAGCAGAATGTGACATTAAGAAGTGTGCAGGGCATAGCCATGTGATGGCTGTGCAGAACAAGCCTAGCTTCAAGAAAAAGGGCACTTCTTGGCAGAAGAAGAAGGGCAAGGCTAAGGATACGATCCCTAAGCCAAACCCTGCACCCAAGCAAAAGGCTGGTCCTGCAGGAGACACTGAGTGTTTCTTTTGTCACGAATATGGCCACTGGAAGAGAAACTGCAGCAAGTACCAGGCTTCTTTGAAGAAAAGTGGAAGTAAGAGTACTTCCCACTCAGGTACGCTTGTTGTAAATGTTGTGGACATTTTTCTCGCAGATTCTTATGTTAACTCTTGGGTATTTGATACCGGATCGGTTGCTCATATTTGCAATTCGATGCAGGGGCTAATAAGGACTAGAGAAGTGCAAAAAGGCGAAGTGGATTTTCGCGTCGGAAATAAAGCAAGGGTTGCTGCATTGCTCGTCGGCGTCATGCAACTTCACCTTCCGTCAGGATTTATCATGGAGTTGAATAATTGTTATTACATTCCTAGTATGGGTCGAAACATTTTATCACCTTCATGTTTGATGAGGGATGGTTATTCATTCGTGAGTACAAACAATGGTTGTGTAATCTCTAAGAATGCTATGTTTGTGGCTGATGCTCCCATTGTGAATGGGTTATTTATTTTAAATCTTGATAATGCATGTGTTTACAATGTTAGTGCTAAAAGGCTTCGGCCAAATGATTTGAGTCCTACCTATCTATGGCATTGTCGTTTGGGGCATATAAGTGAAAAGCGCATGAAGAAGCTCCATGGTGATGGTCTTCTAACTTCGTTTGATTTTGAATCATACGAGACATGTCAAGCTTGTTTACTTGGAAAGATGACCAAGACGCCTTTTACGGGGTTTCCCGAGAGAGCGACAGACTTGTTGGAACTCATACATACTGATGTATGTGGACCAATGAGCACGACAGCCAGAGGAGGATATCACTACTTCATTACTTTCACTGATGATTTCAGTAGATATGGCTATGTCTACTTGATGAAGCATAAGTCTGAAACTTTTGAAAAGTTCAAAGAGTTTCAAAATGAGGTAGAGAATCAACGTGGCAAGAAAATAAAGGCCTTGCGATCTGATCGCGGAGGCGAATATTTGAGTCACGAGTTTAGCAATCATCTTAAGAGTTGCGGAATTGTTCCACAGCTCACGCCGCCCGGAACGCCTCAAAGAAACGGGGTCTCTGAACGGCGTAATCGAACTTTGTTGGACATGGTTCGATCGATGATGAGCCAGTCGGATTTACCATTATCATTTTGGGGTTACGCGCTAGAAACAGCAGCTTTCACACTAAATAGGGTACCATCTAAATCCGTAGTTAAGACACCATATGAGATGTGGACTGGAAAGAATCCCAGTTTGTCTTTTCTAAAGATTTGGGGTTGTGATGCATTTGTCAAGCGACTTCAGTCGGACAAGCTAACACCCAAATCGGATAAGTGCATTTTTGTGGGATACCCAAGGGAAACCTTAGGGTATTACTTCTACAACCGAGAAGAGGGCAAAGTGTTTGTTGCTCGTAGCGGTGTTTTCCTAGAGAAAGAGTTTCTCACAAAGGGAACGAGTGGAAGGTCGGTGCGACTTGAAGAAGTTCAAGATGAGCCAGTCGGGGATGCTTCTACGAGTGATGCTATTGTAGCAGAACAAGTTGAGGAACCCGTGGCAATAGAAGCACCACAACCACGAAGGTCGGCGAGGCTCCGCGAAGCGCGAGAGTTATTATTGTTAGACAATGATGAGCCTGCGACCTATGCAGAAGCGATGGTGGACCCAGACTCTGAGAAATGGCTGATTGCCATGAGATCCGAGATAGAGTCCATGGGAGACAATCAAGTTTGGAACTTGGTTGACCTGCCTGATGGTTTTAAAGCCATCGAGTGCAAGTGGATCTATAAGAAGAAGATTGATATGGATGGAAATGTTCACATCCATAAAGCTCGACTTGTTGCAAAAGGTTTTCGACAAGTTCAAGGAGTTGACTACGACGAGACTTTCTCGCCCGTAGCGATGCTTAAATCTATACGGATCATTCTAGCCATTGCTGCACATTTCGATTATGAGATATGGCAGATGGACGTCAAGACGGCTTTCTTAAATGGAATCCTTTCTGAGGACGTGTATATGATGCAGCCCGAAGGTTTTGTCGATCCAAACAATGCTGGAAAGGTATGCAAACTTCAAAAGTCTATTTATGGGCTGAAGCAAGCATCTCGGAGTTGGAACATTCGATTTGATGAAGTTGTAAAGGAGTTTGGCTTCACCAAAAACGAACAAGAACCTTGTGTGTATAAGAAAGAAAATGGGAAATCACTTGTGTTTTAATCTTATATGTGGATGACATATTATTGATTGGAAATGACATTCCTATGCTCGAGTCTGTTAAGACCTCATTGAAAAATAGTTTTTCTATGAAGGACTTGGGAGAAGCGGCATATATTCTGGGTATCAAGATCTATAGAGATAGATCAAGGAGGCTAATTGGATTAAGCCAGAGTACGTACATTGACAAAGTGTTGAAACGGTTCAGCATGGAAGAGGCTAAGAAGGGGTTCTTGCCCATGTCTCACGGCATTAAACTCAGCAAGACTCAGTGTCCTTCGACCACTGATGAGCGAGAACGCATGAGTAGGGTTCCATATGCTTCGGCTATTGGATCCATCATGTATGCAATGACATGTACTCGCCCAGATGTTTCCTATGCTCTAAGTGTTACGAGCAGATACCAGGCTGATCCAGGTGAGATTCACTGGACAGCGGTAAAGAATATCCTTAAGTACTTGAGAAGGACTAAGGATATGTTCCTAGTTTATGGAGGTGAGGTTGAACTCAGTGTAAAGGGTTACACAGATGCGAGTTACCTTAATGACTCAGACGACTCGAAATCGCAATCAGGTTATGTGTTTGTCATGAATGGTGGTGCTGTGAGCTGGAAAAGTTCCAAGCAAGATACAGTGGCCTCCTCTTCAACAGAAGCTGAATATATTGCTGCCTCGGAGGCTGCAAAGGAAGCTGTTTGGATTAGGAATTTCCTGATCGCTCTTGGTGTGGTTCAGGGCTCGTCCAATCCCTTGGACATTTATTGTGACAACAATGGTGCTATTGCACAAGCCAAAGAACCTAGACAGCACCAGAAGAACAAACATATTCGCAAGCGCTACCATCTGATTCGTGAGTTCATTGATGAAGGTAGTGTCATGTTATGCAAAATACATACGGACTCAAATGTTGCTGATCCCTTGACTAAGCCACTCCCGCAGCCTGCGCATGAAGCGCACACAAGAGCAATAGGTATTAGATACTCTCTAGATTGACTCTAGTGCAAGTGGGAGACTGAAGGAAATATGCCCTAGAGGCAATCATAGAGATGATTGTATTTCATGTGTATCCATGAGTTATTATAATGTTCCTTGAATATCCATATACCAGGCAACTTGTATTGATTGGCAATTATGTGAATTGTTTGTGAAACTCTTTACTTGTATGGTTATCTAATAATTGTCCCTAGTCGGAGTTCATGCGAGGACACACGTGAATATTAGACTAGCACATCGATTGGTTAATGACTATGTTTCGCAAGTCATTGACATGGAGATGTCAAACCAATGATGTGGACACATGTTATGAACATGGGGTTGGACTGACCCAACATGAGACTAGCAATAATACTTGCAGCTCTCTCTACACATCGTGTACGTTTTGTCCTTAGACCTGAGATTGTCGCATGTACTTGAGATGTGGATCGACCTACTTTGGGGCTATCAAACACTACTCCGTAACTGGGTAGTTATAAAGGTAGCTTTCGGGTTTGTCCTGATACATGCTGCAAGGCATCGGTCAATCAAGATGGGATTTGCCCCTCTCTACTTGAGAGAGATATCTCTGGGCCCCTCGAGTGATCGGATCCAGAAATGCATGGCCGTGCTACATATGGTTAAGAGTTAACCTAGTAAAGGGATTCTGAATCACAGTATCGAGAAAGAGAGGTCAGCTTAGAGCTAGACCAAATATCGTGAGGCAAAGGGAAAGACATGTACTCAACCTTGTGATGGTTCGTCCGAATGATCTTTATATGCGTTTAGGAGTTGGCACGTCTTGCTAGAGGCCGCTACCAACTATTGACGGAGTAAGTGTACTCGCGTCATGTCTATACGTGTATGAACCTATAGGGTCACACACTTTAGGGGCTGGAAGCCTAATGAGGATTGGATCCGAATTAGACCAGGCTTAGGCTGCTAATGGGCTGCTAATGTAGAAGCCCACCAGGGATGCCTATATAAGAGGGAGTAAGGCGAGCTGAAAAGGAGAGAGCATTCCACCCAGCCGCCACTCCTCTTCCGCCTGTGTTGCACGCGCAGACCTAGCAGTCTGGCGTGTGACGACTTCCACTCCGGACGTGTGGATACCTCGGAGGTGCTGCATCTGTAGCACTTGGACGAGCCGCGCAAAGGGGAGCTGCTCGTGGGACGAGGACGAGGAGGAGACGTAGAACATCTACACTGCCGCAACGTGCTTCATCGAGTTCCGCACCTGCGCGTCTAGCGGTAATCCCGTGATCTATGACAATAGTATTCCTGGTTGACGCGGTAGAATTTTTTTTTGATTTTACGCTAGTGTAGCCTACCCGTTACCCTTCAGTGGTATCAGAGCCGATGCTATTCAGTCATAGGTTCGGGAAGTTTGCATATGGTGATATGTAGATTGATATGATCGTTTGTATGGCGGTGTTTCTGGATTGATCTATGATCTTAATTTCCGTGATCGTGATTCTAAGGTCGTCGAACGACTTACCCCTACCGGTCGGTTTCCGCCATCGGGGTAGACAGTGACACATAAATCCTTCTGAATCACGCGAAGATCAATATGATTGATCGAATCGGGAATTAGATCTGAATCGACGTACCGTGATCAAAGGAGTTTGGTCAAATCGGAACTATGGTCGGTTTATGGTAAATTGGATTTGCCGATCAAATCCTTAAAGGTACCGCGAGGGGCGCTGCCCCTTCGAACCCCGCAGGGGAGACCCCCTAGACCCCCCTTAGTCGTAGCCCCCTTTTTGTATCTCGTTAAGGTTCATAGGTGGTACGATTTCACATGATCCGGTAGAATGCGATTCTATGCACAACTTGTTTTTGCAGGATTTATGTGATCAGTATGGCCCAAAAAATGTATGTGATGCATGTATGTATTTTTTCATGACCTGCGTGTCGTGAGTTGGGCAACACGGCTGGAGCCATATGTGTTGTCAATTATTGTAATGGCCTGCGTGCCAACTTGTGATGATCCCAATACCATGTAATTTTGATTACTAGATGTTAGGAGTAATAGCTTGTATTAGTTCTTGGAGAACTCATCACTTGGAGGATGGCTCGCATAGAGCATGAAGATGGAGATCATCATGGTGGACAGGTTCTATGGCGATGGAGATCACCATGAGAAAATGGGCCATACTGTATCACATCTATGTGAATGCTATTCTTATACGTTTTACTACTATGCATGCTTAGATGATAGAAGTAGAACGATCCCTCACAAAGTTTAAGTTAAACCATGCCCTCCCAACCAAACCTTGCACCATCCTATGCCCTGTACAATCGTTGGTGGGTCTATGAAATTAGGGTGCCACGGTTTTCCTTGGCTGGATGGGTTTGTATCGGATACCTACACGCATAAGGGTTGGTGAGCTTAACAAGGTCATCTTAACAGTTAAGGACCTTGGGGCATAAAGGTTGGGCGCCTAGGTTTGACATAGAGATGTCACCCAACAACAAAAGTCATATGTGATATGATTAGCAAAGGTTGCTTACCGATTTACCTTGTCTTCTAGCAGTGATGCTAAAGCTCACTAGTCGACTTGTTAATTGTGGATCTTGAATCACTTAGTATCAATAGAGGGATGTTGATTTAAGTGGGAGTATATGCTATTAAATTGTTTAATATGTTTTACTCTTTCATGGTTACATGGCTTAGTATTTTGCATATTTTTTGTTGTAGATCAATGGCACCGAACAATTCATCACCTTTTGCTTTGCGTTCGATTCTTGAAAAGGATAAACTAAATGGAACAAACTATTCGGACTGGGTCCGTAACCTGAGAATTGTTCTCAGGG